>QFET01002073.1:0-21948 GCA_003316355.1 Tuber calosporum
AGTATCCTACATCAGGAAATGGTCTGTGCACAATTACGACAAAAAGAAAACTACGATCATCACAGAAAACCCGATCCAAATCTCCAGTCAGGCGACATGGTCTGGTTACTGCCAAGGAATATAAGGACCACAAGAACATGCAAGAAGCTGGATTACAAGAAAATCAGACCATTCAAGATCCTTATGAAAGTGGGCACAAGTGCCTATAAATTGGCCTTGCCCCAACAGATGAAGGTCCACAACACCTTCCACATCTCACTCCTTGAACCATACCAAGACAATGAGTTTCCCTCACAAAAGCAATCACCACCACCTCCAATCGAGATAGAAGGAGAAAGCGAATATGAACTCGAAGAAATCATTGATTCACGCATACACCGAAAATGCCTACAATACAGAGCCGAGAGGACCAGCTACTCACCAGAACACGACAAAACTTGGTACCCTGCGGAGAACCTCAACAATGCCAGCATCGCCATTGAACGTTTCCATCAGCGGTACCCAAGAAAACCCCTAGTGGATTACAGTCAAATCGAACCCACGAGGCAAGACCCAACGCCATTGGGTGCAGAGGAAGGCTGGGGCGATAGCCCCAGGGCTACTACACCTACCAGCCCGCCATATGCTTCTCAGGAATAAAGGGAAAAGGAGGCAGCACACAACGCTCTTTCATGGACTGCCTGTTACGATGATTACTGCAACACTCATTTACGCGATAAGGATGGAAGCAATTGGTTTCCACGACAGCCCAAGTTGCGCCAACCGCAACAACCACACAAGGAAACATCCTGGAAACACTGTTTCAAGGACACTAGTCATACTCACAGACACGACGAAATCGATGCTGGGTTTTACCCAAGACGAATAGGGGAAGCGGCACCCCTTACGGAAAACAATGCACGTATTAGGAAAAGAAAAACAACTGTGAGGACACAGTTGAAGGGAGAAGGGGGCGAAAAAACTGAAATCGAGACAATCCCAAACGAGGAGAGTTTGCAACGACAGTTGCAAGGGCTACACGAACCACTAGGTACCGCCGAAGCCACAATCGAGCCACAAAGAACTGATATGCGGACATATTAGAGAATGATTGATGACTGGGACCGGAGTATTAGGGCGGCACACACCACCTTAGAGGAAGTCTGGAGGAACTACTAGTCCGCAGAACACCAAGTTCGGAAATTGAAAAAGGAATTGCGCAGGTTTGGAGAAAGCCTGACGAAGATAGGACGTTAAGCCTGAAGGGACTCAGGCTTAAGGGAGAGAGGAGCTAATGTCACGATTGGTGACTAAGCAAGGCAGGATTTCGCATGACTCATAGTTATTAGTCACATGGTTGTTATATTTCGCACTATGCCTCATTAGAAGTCATGGGGTTTCACATGATACACACTAGTGGAATCATTATGATGTTGTGATTGGTTGATCGTGCGCATGACTCACATTTGTGAGTTATATGATGTAATGATTTTTGCACAAATCTCACACTATGAGTCATGAGTTTCACGAATGTGACCACTTTAGGGCACATGACTTATTTTATGAGTTATGATTGATTGGCACGCGGCGCAGTTGACTCAGAGGAGTCAGCCGATGGATTTCATACTATGACTCACTATGAGTCATAGAGGTCGTGTGACTCACAGGTATGAGTCACCAGGGTTAGGGTTGAGGGAAGAGTGCCTATATAAGGACCTCTAGGCGACCTGTAGTTAGGACTCATCACACAACCATCTAAGTACTTTCCTATACAATTACTTTACCTCTTTACCGTTCCATTCCTCTATTGGCGTTGTGCGATAGGAACCATAGGGTTCAGCTATCAAGACAACGTAGGCATAGGCCTAAGAGCAATAGTGGAAATCCGCCTAGTACTACTCGTTGCAATAGTACTACTACCCTGGTGGCTGAAATTAGCGCCACGCCCCATACCTGAAAACAACAGCGGCCCGGTCATATTCATCCAATCCCAAGAGAAGTAGTTACCTGTTGCAAAACCAGATTACAGCATAGGATCGTAACACCACCCCGCCTCTAGAGCCTCAACCTCATCACCATCTTCAGGATCTGAATTATTGTCCTACACCTCGCTTTCCTCATCCCCTGAAATCTCCAACTCCATATATGCCGCAGCTTCCTTATCCTCAAGTAGGGCGCGAGACTCCTGATTCTGAACAAACCCACTATACCGCAGCATCCTCTTGATGCGCTTTTTTGTGTCTTTCACGAGTTTCCTTCTCACCTCTGGGGGCAGCCCTTGCCAGGTTGCACACTGTCGGAGATAAACATCTAAATTTTCTTGGTGAGCACGATAACCTTTAGAACGTCTTATTTGGACCTTCAAAGGTTATAACTAACTCTGTGCTGTCAGAGCTGAGAAATCTAGGGGCTGAACAAATGATCCGGAACTCCAACCTTCAAAGCATGATACATAAAGGCCGTTGTAAGGCATATTAGGACATCGTTAGTACGATTAAGAAATATTTTATCGGTCCTCCCACGCATTCTCCTACCACGGTACCACTTATAAAACAATAGTTTTGCTATCTCCAGCACAGTACACCGGAAACCACATTCCTGCCTTGGTAAGCCTTATCGCGTCTCATTGGGGATGATCTACATATTACTGACCTCTTGTTTACTTGGATGGCATGTGAACCGGTCATTTTCCTGCAAATAGGTAACCCGCGCCTTTATTTCGGTCCGTGTTATATGCGCGAAGTTATAAAGGGCCTCAACCGGGTTTTTGGACTCTGAAACTAAGTGTGACCTGGTACTGGACTGCCTCGATTTCAACTAAATGTATCTAATTAGCCGTTCACTGCCCCATAGGGGACGTTCAGGGATATTCAAAAGACTTATAAAAGTCATTGCCGACTTCCCGATCTCCCTGTCTCTCCAACCCAACTTGGTACCTGCCTTTACTCAATAGCTTTTGAGAAGCGTATCGTTTTCGGCAGGCTTTACGAAGGGATTGACAAACCATGTATGGTACCGTACCATATTAGCTGCGTTCTCAAAGATTATCCTCTCCTCCCTATGCAAGGTATTGCTTTTTGATGATGCGGTTACCGGGAGTGCAATATCAGACGCCGGAAAGTCCAGATTAGCCATACGACGCTCCAAATGGAACGGCACTATTCCTTCCCCTACTGCATCAAAGGTTGAAAGGTGTGACGAATCTACTCTGAGATGGCCTGAATGCAATTGTGCTGCCTGCTGCTGTGACGAAAGCCCTTGTGAAGGGCCATTCAGAGCCGGTGATGGGGAGTCCTCAGTGCTCTTCATTATTAGCATGCAATTTTATAAGTTATCGGATTCACTCACAAATCTCAACCGGCTCTTTATTCTCCGTGGTGGTTGCTCCACCAGTGGTTCTGCTGGACGTTTTTCGTGCCTTCTGAGACGAATTGGAACATCATCCTCATCAACTTCCGTAAGCTCCTCTTCCTCCACCAAGGAATTAACAGGTCGTTGTCTATCCCGTGCTGGCGTGCCACTCTCTACAAAGGATACAGAAGATCTCGATGATGATGACAGAGCTCGGGGGACTACTGGTACTGTAGTCAAGTATTATATAAAAAGTTTCAGGTGAGCTCATTTTGGCCTCTAATCGGCAGAACTCACCTCTGCTTGTATTTCTGGTCATAGTTTTGTGTATATGAAATATTTAGAGTGCAAGGAGGAATTGGATTGATGCGTGAAAGGTCTCCAAGTGATGAATGAACTCACAGCATCCCCCGGGGACGAAGGAGCTATATGCTAGAGCACAGATTTGGAATGGGCCCAAGGTCCGTCTAAATCATTGGCATGTACCCAGTCCACGCTATAGCCTTTTGGCCGCCGAACGTCTCAATTACTACGTGCACGGATGGCTCCAGGCCGGACAGAGACTATCTATTCAGGATTGCTGGGACAGGATTTTATATGCCTGGTCACTTGGTTGAACGAGCATAAGTTATGATTTCCAAAAGATTAGATTATACAAACTAGGACGAGATCAAGAAGAAAGGGGACTTTTAGCGTTTCAGAAAACCTTTATATCTCACCGGCTAAATTCAAAAAAAAAAACTATTAAGAACACTAAAATCTAGGACTGCAGGATAGGATCTAGAGAAGCTGTAAAACAGCGTAGACAGGATTAAGAAAATGATTCGCAGATTGAAGCAAAAAAGCAAAAAAAGATAAGAAAGCCCCATGAAACCAATGAAAACACATATGAAGGCTCCAATAAGACGTAGCCCGGCACAAACAAACAAGCTCTAGAAAACCGTCGCCAAATGGATGCAAGTTGGAATAAAAGTAGGAAAGTCCATGAAACAAAAGACACCCGAAGGCCCAAAGAAGACGTACCCTGGCACAAACAAATAAGCTCCAGAAAAACAAGCGCCGATAAGACCCAGGTTGGAGTGGGAGTAAAAAGGTTCATAGAACAAATAAACCGCGATCTGAAGGTCCAAAGAAGACGCAGCCAGGTACCAATTGGCCTTGGAGACCCCCCAAGTAGCCGATAGAAATAAAAACAAAACCAAAGAAACCCAGTAAAACAAAGACACCCAACCAAAAACCCAAGAAGACCCAGCGCGTTCTAATTACCCGCATTCCCGTATCTGTCTCCATCACCATCGCCATCGCTATCGCCATCGCCATCGCCCTCGCCACCCACAGGTGGTGCCTCGCACCCGGGAGGTGGAACACCCTGAGGCAGAGCCACATTTGGGTCATCTTGTCTAGCGTAAAGGTTCATATAACCTGCTCCCTGCTTGACACGAGCGCGAGACATGAGTTCCCGGGATTGCCCCTTGAACCTAATGACCTTGCGATCATTTCTCAGAGTCCTCTTCTGCCAGCCAGCATGAGACCTGGGAAAGGCCTTTCTGCGCTCTGCGCGGCGCCCAACGTGATCCTCAACATCAGAGTCGGAATCAGGCTCTGTGTAGAACTCAGCGATGTCGAATAGGCTAGGGTCGAGATAGCGCCGATTGCCCCCATCAAGAGGTGTATTGGGACGAACGGCGTCGCCACCGTCAGCAGGAACAGCAGGATCGCGGTGGAGGAAGCAAGCAACTGTGAGGGTGGTGCACCAGAAGAGACGAAGCCAGGCATTAACTTGATCGTCGGCGATCAATTCGATTTGGTCGGCAGCATCGGGGGTGACATTTATCCCTTGAATATCGCGAAGAATCTCAATGAACTGTCGTGGGTGCTCCTGATTATCCAGGTACCGACAGGCACCTTCGCTGAGCTCCTGCCAAGGGTAGTAACGGAGGATCGCCAGCCAAGTCTTGTTTGGCGTATTGCCACCGTATACAACCCAGGGCAGCTGGCGAGCCTGCCCATCAACGGCACCTGACGTGACAATGAATATTATGTGCACCGGTCTCTCTTCGTGAAGAGTTCCTTGGTGACGAGCAACGTCCCTTCCACCCCCCAATCCGGAACCCGAAGCACCGCCGGTGCCCTCATCCTCATCGGCGTGCTCATCATCGGAATTGAGTCTGGCATTCCTCTGAGACTCGGCTGCCTTCTTCAGCACGTCAATGATGAGGGTATCCAGGGCGACGTGGAATGCCTGATATGGGCCGTTTGGGGTGAATTGAATTTGGCTTGAAAGCCTTGGAGTGGAGTATGGGCAACGACCTCAGTTCTGAGTTGACCCCAGAGGATATCGCAGGCCTGTCTACGGCTGGTGATACCCTTCTCCTGGACCTTCCCCAGAATGAACATCCGAAGGGCAAGGTATCGCCTCCCAGCGACAGTGCCTCCAGCACCATTGAGATTGAGCTTAGTACGGAACTCAGCAGTAGTGGGACATGGCATGCTAGCAACCAATCAGATTCTCCGTAAAAAGGAGCAAATGAGACGCACAGTGGACTAACTTTAATTAAGAAAGGATGTTCTTGGTGTGCAGAAAAGGACCAAAAATTGCACGAGATCCAGCGAATAGTCATCAGTAATTAATCTATCTTGGGAAAGGTCCCGATCAGACGCCCAGAGGCCTAACTCTAAGAAGATTCGCAGCCGAAAATGGGGAGCCACTAATATATGTCGAGAGTAGCGATTAGTTATTGTTTCCCATTAAGAAAAGCCGGAGAGTAGCCCATACGAGCCGTGCACAGAATCAACAAGGCCTTCACCCTTCCCCGAAGGAATGCGTGTAGGCCAAGCTTCCAAGGATTGTGTTTGTTTGTTCTTGGGGGATGAGGAAGGAAAGGAAAGAGCCAAGGGAGATGAATAGGGTAATAAACCTACCTTTATGGGGTCGAAAATGGTTGTTTCTACCGTGACTGGATTTTTCGCTGGGACGAGCGAGGGTTTAAAAAAGATGCCCTGGATGACAAAGCTACACTAGAAAAGCTACCGGGAGAAGTGACTGAGGGCTTCAACGGTAAGTGATTCTGCGCACAGCGATCAGTATACGGTAGCTAAAGAAAGGCCTGAGAACGGCTCATTTTAGACATTAGGAACGATGTATGAGACTTACTGTGGGTTGGCGTGAAGTGTTAGTGAGAATTCATGATCGTGCAAAAGAATTACCGTACCGGCAGTATAAGATGTTGTTGTAAAGACAAAAGTCGCTGTTTGAAGCTCGAAAAGGACGTTCAGAGGCTGCTAGAGGATTTGGTGAATGAAGAAGAAGAAAGAGAAAGGGCAGGGTAGAGTGGGTCTATATAACAAGGAAGAAAGTACTATTCAAGGTGTTTGTCGCTATATCAAGAGTTCTAGTAATTCTGACAAGTTTGAAGGAGACCTTTGAACGTCACATCTTGAATGTTCAAGGTTCTTATGAGCCTGTACAAAATAGTACAGGCGTACGGTTACAATAAGGTTACAAAGTAAGCTTGTACACTTGAAAGCTAAGTCGAACAAACATGAACAAGCTTTTCAAGAGAGGATTGAGGTACGGCGATGTGATTGGTGGGCTGGGGACTACCCCTGCTGTCTTGGTATAGGTTCGGATAAGGCAAATTCACGTATAGGCACTTGACATGATGTTTAGCATTTTCAAGGTCTGCAAGGAGCCGAACAACGTTCACGATCTCAAAGATAAATTCCCTTTGTTTGTGCTACGATAAATATAGAAAATCAAGGGGAGATGTTCACAGGATAAAAGGCCTTGGGCCTAGTTCGGGTTAGGTTAAGGGGAGGGAGTTTAGTGCCGAAGAACAGACACGATCTGTGCCCACATTACAATTTTACTCAGGGGTAGGTGAGAAAAAACACAGCAGCGCCCATGGGCCATCCTGTGTATCTGGATAGTTTTCGATTTTTTTTTCTCCCCCTGCCATATCTCTAACTCTAAGATCTAGTGGGACAAGGTTCGTTCCATTGGTACCTTCTCGCGTACCATCTATCTCTAAAGTGCAGCTCCGGTCATGAAACTAGCTATCCGATTATCACAACTGTTTAAGTACAAGGTCAGACCAGTCCTGAAAGTAGGTTTGGTTTGTTCGCGTCTTCGCTGTGCTTTTTCCCGTTAAAACTAATTTCTTACAGAAAGGTACAAGAGTCCCTGTGCCCCTACTGCAGGAAAAAATACAAGTCCAGTACATGGTATAGAAACCATATGGAAACCGCATATTTTGACTTTATACAATCTTGGAGAACACTCAAAAAGCCCATTTGCGACGAAGAACGTCCAACACAGATCAGGCTACCGGTAGACTCTGACCAACCTTTCGATCCGATTGGTAACGAATTCCAGGAAATTGAACTGAATATAGACGAAAATGAGCGCGACAGTGACGCAAAGACCGGCGATTCAGACATGTAAAGCGACAATTGTTCTGATACTGAGGCAAGGGCACTATGGGTTGGATTACCCATACCGACGAAACACGCCACTGCGGAGAGATCTATACGGGACATTGTACAGCGAGAAAATTGTGAAGACGAGATGTGGCTACCATTCAGAACCAAGTCTGACTTTGAGCTTGCGTGCTGATTTATTGAAGCGAAGGTACCAAAGGATTATATCAACAGATATTTCAAGATGAACTTGGTGCCCTAAGACAGTAATATTAAATCTAGCTATCGGCTCCTTGAGGCTGTTGATGAGTAGGAATCAGGTATGGGGATGAAGAGCTGGAAAGAGGGGTTTGTATCGTTTAGCGAAGCTGTACGTAAATCTACCCTTAGAACATCCAATATTGACTGTATATAGGAAATACCCGACAGGGAACAACCCGATATAGCTTCCTCGACACCGAAAAAAATTTCCGCAATCCTATTGATTGTGCTAGATATCTACTTGGTCAAAGATGTTTTACACAAGATTTAGTTTACGCCCCGGTCAAGGAATGGAATAGTGAAGAGCCTCTTCAGCGAGTTTATTCTGAAATGCACACGGCGGATTGGTGGTGGGAAACACAGGTAGGTTCAAATGCGACGTTCCACGGCGCATCCACACTGCGTGTCAGAACCTAAAATTAACAGCCAACAAAGGATACATTGCCTGATGGAGCAATGCTTGTACCGCTCATATGTGCCTCTGATGTTACCTTTTTAACGAATTTTTCGCGAGATAAGAAAGCCTGGCCAAGCTATATGACAATTGGGAATATCCTATCGAAAACGCGGAATAAGGCCTCGAAACATGCGACCGTCCTTTTGGCGCTTTAGCCCGTCACCCGAAGATGCTGGGAGTAGCAGCACGAGATGCACGGAAAAGGCAGGTCAACAATGAGATTCTTTGTGATTTGACAGAAGCGATATTTGTGCCAATGGTTGCATTGGGAAACGCCGGAATTAAGGTTAAATGTAGCGATGGAAAGGTCAGATTATGTTTTCCATGTCTCGCAGCTTGGATTGCAGATCACTTGGAAAACGTCACATTGCACGGTATTCAACAGAATCAGTGCGCTGTAGGTGAGGTACGACCGGAAAACTTAGGGTCCCATTTGAGACGCCCTGCAGCAAAACCAGATTATAGAAAATACGAATATCTCTTCATGTGGTACTGCGATAACGACAAGCAAGCAGGGCAAATACTCACAGATCATGGGTTAAAATTGCTGTCAAGTGCCTTTTGGGGTCTTCCAAACATTCAACAGTGCGACTTGCCCTAACCCCATATTCTTCACGTTGTTTACCTCAGAATATTCGAAGCACACCTTATGAAATGGGTAATTGGATTTCTAAAGAAGTTCAAGCGGTTACAAACATTCGATGCGATCTGGAAGAGTTTGGCTATTTATCCCGGTTAATTTGCGTGGAACAAAGAAGACACTAGGATCTCGCTGTGGACTGGAAAAGAGATGAGGAATCTGGTTAAAGTAATACTACCGTGTTTTGCAGCTTCGTTATGTCGTCCAAGTGCCGTAGAACGTCCCGTATTTACCAAAGCTTTGTCCTGTGTCCGATCAATTGTGGACTTTACCCTAATGTCACACTATACAAGTCATACCAAAGAGACGATTCAATACCTCGAACAGTTCCTAAAAGCCTTTCACGATCACAAAGATGTTTTTAAGGAGTACCGAAAAGATAAGTCCGCCACGAGAAAGGTGCGAGAGGTGAGTACAAGGATTAGGGGTGAGAATAGCCAAGTACTTATTCAATACTGCCTTTCCAGAGCCACAGCAGCCAAAAGACGTCGTATTGCAGACGAACAGTGTAGCGATTTAGATGGAATTGTCGCTGATATCTACGATGAGGATGTAGACTTTAACTTTATTAAAATACACCTGCTAAGTCACTTTAGGGACCATGTACGGCGCTTTAGGAACATTCAAATGTATTCTACGGAGTCGGGGGAGTCAAATCACAAAACAATAATTAAAGAGGATTATTAGCAGTCAAATTAATACGATGCGAGCCATCAAATCCTGAGAATGTATGCCAGGCTTGACAGCTTCAAAATTCATGAAATGAATGTTGAAGCGAGTTTACCACGTCCTATTGAGGACGAACAAGATGACAAGGAGCACAAGCGGAGGGTAGGATCCGTAACTAAGCAAACACTGGGTTTTACAGCAACGATCGAAACTGTTTCTCAATTCAGTCAGACGTTGAAAAATCTCCCCAACCTTTTACTCGACTATTATCGACCGAAATCATCTGTAAGTCTACCGCTTGATCTGGATACGGTCAAGCAGTTTCCCGTCGAGATATGTGGGCTTTTACGCATTCCGGTTGAGGACTTTCAGGAAGCGCGAGAGGTTACATGGCACCATCTTCGGTGTACAGGCACTCAGCTTTGGAGGTCCACTGGTCGGAGTAGAAACGATTGGGTCTGGGTGGATTCAGGTAATAAAAGTATTTATGGGGCGATGAAAGGCTATTACCCAGCGCGCTTGGTATCAATAAAGAAAGTTCGAGAGTTAGCAACGGGTAATGTTGATCGACTGGTATTGGTAGATAGACTCTGTGTTGAGAATTCGGGGAAGTTAAGCGACATTACAGGACTTGTTACCCTCACTTTGGGGACGGCGAAAGGGCCAAATGGGACAGCGGAAAGGGTAGTTGGCATCAAAAGGATAATGGGCTTGGCGCATTTAGTACCAGAGGGTGCCGGAGTAGATAATAAACACAGGTATGTAAATAATAAGATTGATTTAGAAACATTTAATAGAATATATTAAACAAAGTAAGATAAATACATTCGAAAGAATACAGAGCGGCGCAAATAAGACGTATAATGATATTTTCTAAGCGAGCAGGGATGAACATAAAATAGTTAAATTTTAAGGGATTCATTGTGTCTCAAAGAACACGATGAGGAGCGGATTGAGTACAGACTTCAGTATTTGGCGCGAAAGAATTAATTACAAACGCGTACTATGGAAACAAGGAAGGTTTATATAGGAACGACACAGGTGGGAAGAGAGCATATTATGGTTTGAGGAACGTCCCCAGGGGGACGGCGTCCATAACGGAGAAATCAGGGGGAAGGGAAAGTGCCGAGTTATGATAGGGAGCCGAGGCACGCAGACAGGGAAGAATGAGCCGCACAACGTCCAAAGTGGCGTGGCAGGAAAAGCCAAAAAAAAACAGGGGTCAGTTAGGCAATATGGATTCCGGTGTGAAGTAAGAACAGGGCTACGGATCAAAGACAGGGATGAATAATGTTGGGGGTCTGGATTGAGCTGTGGGGAGGCCCCGGGAGTTTTCTGACAACGATAGAATTACTGGAGGGACTGGAAGGACAGGGGGAGCTGGCATTACCAGCCTGTTCAGGGAGATATATAGGTAATACATGAGGGAGAATTTTTTTTGCTGATGTTGCTTTCTTTCAGGTTAAGGTAATTCCTTTATTAGGGAAGCTGAGCAGAGATTTTCCGCAATTTATTACAGCATGGTGTGCAGTAAGGTAAGGCATTCTTAGGAAGATATCATAGTTGTCCAGGGAACAGACTAGGGCTTCAGAGATATCGCCACTTTCCTTGTCAATTTGTATGACAGGCTTTGAAACATAGTTGATTGCTGACTGTAATCATTTAACTGTCATCTTCAGGTGGATAAGAGTCTCGAGGTCTCTGGTAGGTATTTCGTGGGTGGTGATAAACTGTCCTGATATCAAGTTGTCTCCTGTAGTTCCTGTATCGAATAATGCCTTTGCTTTGTGGTCATTGACTGTGATATATGCTTTGAGGGCTTGGGATTGAGTTCCATTAGGTCCTGCATAGTTTGTGGTATGGTTTGTGGTAACTGGGACTCATTCCTTCATATAGGGATCGTCTTCCGGGGTATGGTATATTCTTCTGACATTCTGGGGTCTCCTGGATCCGCCAGGGCCTGCATTTCCTCGCTGCTGGGTGCTCCTATAATTTTTCTTCTCAAAGCAGTTATCAGAGTAGAATCCATGTTTTCCACAATAGTAATAGTCCTGGTATCTCCTGCGCCGATGCTTGTCATCCTGGGATCCTCTTGGATGCTGAGAGGTGTAGTTGGAGGACCTTGGTTGTTTTCGCTGTGGTATACTGGGGGCGCTTGGATGCTTGTTGGAACACTGCATTATAGGTTGCATTTCCTTGACGATTTACATATTGTCTGAGGGAGTGGGCAATTGCATCACACTGTTCTGGTATCTCCACTAGCTGGTCAATGGAGATGTCTGAAGTGATAAGTGGCTTCACATCTCGCTTGAGCTTGATATCCATGGCATTTAGCTGACTGAACGGTCCAAAATTGTTCATTGGGAGCGACTGTCTCTCCAGGTTTCAAGTATGATTACATTTGCATTAATCAGTGCTGTTTTTCCGCCATTAGTTTGCTTTACTTGTAGCGGTTGTTCATAGATGGTATCTGTAGATATGGATGGAGCAAGTAGGCCTCGACTTTCTGTATGAGTCATGCAACTGTGTAGTCTCCTTGGGAAGCTACATATTAGGTGAATATATAGAGGGCTTTTTCTCTGGAATAGGCTCGAAAGTATTCTAGCCCTTTCGGGCATCGTCACTTATGCCAAAGCTAGCGATGTATCGATGGACTGTGTTGAACTATAAGTTGATTCTCAATGTGTCTAGATTTTTTCCTTCTCCAGTGAATGTATATAGTACTGGCCATTTAGGATGATTATTTCCCTCTGGGGGGGACTTACATAGCGATGGGTGTAGGGCTTGGATTACTTGGTGGACTTGGTGGACTAGGTGGTCTTAGTGGACTATGTATATCGACAGGTGCAGGGCTTGGTTCTCTGGGTTCTCTTAGTAGACTGGGTGGACTAGGTGGCGATGCTGAAGGTGCTAGTCCTAGAATGTATCGGAATCCTACTATGTTTCCACTATTACAACTGACTTGATATTGGTTATTACTTTTTGGGGTTTATACCTGATAAGCGGTACTATTTGATTGTCCCTTCCCACTTGGTTATGACTTTCTAACTGATTATTCTTTCCATGTTTCGCTTATCTTTAACCCCTCCTTGCTTCTACCTATTTGGGTATTGCTATCCTCCTACTATACCTACTGGATTTGTATGATATTAGCGATCTTTTGTTCCTTTCTGTTTGAATTCTATTACTTGTTTTGTTAGCCCCATCCTGTCGCTTTTAACCCTCTGTTTTCAGAATATGGTTACCTTGGTATGCTGCTTCTGTTAGCATGTTTGTTGGACAGGATGTTTGCGCTTTTTATTAAGTTTTCCTAGCTACCATCTTTTGTATTTAAAGAGCCTGCAATCCCTTAAGGATTCGGACTCCCAAGCCTCATAGGACTATCATGTTTAATACTACAAGTTGAACGGTCACTCTGCTAGTTCCAGACCTTTTACCTTGTCTATTGAAGACCTATTCATCAACGCTTCTCCACCTATCCTAATAGTATCTTCAGAGTCCCTTTGGGATTCTCGAGATACCTGAGGGTAGGTTACTTTTTTTGACCTAGACTCAAGTATACCTTGGATCTTTGGCAGAAGACTGATCAGCCTTCGCCTACCTAGACCCTGCAGTACTAGTACACCTCCCTGTTTCCAAGAAGGCCTAGAGCGGACTCCTGGCGAGACCAGCTCACCCTAGGTAACAACCATTTCGCTTCCAAGAGATACCAGAAGACACTTCACTAGAGGATCAGTAGCATCCCCCTCAGGACCCCAAAGTCAAGTGCTAGTACCCCCACCTGCACCAGCATCTGAGGATTCAGAACTATCTTTAGTAGATAGCAGCAACAGCACAGAAGAGGACCAAGACCAAGCCCAAGACCAAGTCCAAGAACAGCTCCACCAAGAAGTCCAATCCTCGAAAGAACCAAGCTCAGAATCAGAATCAGATTCGAGTCCAGAGGACGCTCCAGGACCAGCACCCCCAGCTTCGCCACCTAGACCACCCAGTCTACCAAGAGAACCAAGAGAACCAACCCCTACAACTGACGATTTACCTAGTCCACCAAGACCACCTAGTCCACCTAGCAATCCATGCAATCCAAGCCCTGCACCCATTGCCATGTCAGTCCCACTAGAGGGACACAATGGTTCAAATGTGTATGGGCACGATCTTATATCTATCGGAATATACTAACGCAATACTAAGCGAGTATTGCGGGTACGCCTTGATGAGAAGAGGTAGATTTATGAAGGTAGATTGGTAGGTAGTCTGTTCCTTATTCTTCTAAGCGAGAAAAGTGGGCGGTAGCCCCTATATATACAAGAGTGCGCCCTCCCGTTATCTAAAAGAATATAAAAAGGGAAAAATATAAGTACGAACGTGTTTTACAGTAACGTCAGTAGGAAAAACATAAGTGCAAACGTATTGACCTGGAAAACCTGCCAAGAAAATCCCAAAAGTTTGTATAAAACTAAAGTGGTGTGAGGGGTTTCGTTGTGGATGATAAGATATAAAGGACGGAACAATAACCGTTAAAATATGTGATAAGCAAGCGAAATAACCCCAGTACCAGATAAAGAAATATACATAAGAATCCTTATCGTAATAATGAAATATAACAGAAATAAACGCACAGTATGTCCTAGCTGTAGTAATGTATGCGGTGTAATAGGTATTGCCGAAACACTAACCAAGTAAGAGAATATACGATATGTTCAAGGAAATATTCATACAACAACGAATAAGAAATTTCAACACTTCCCCTCATTATCTACAGCCCAGAAGTCCCATCAACCGTGTGTGTGCCGGTTTCGCTAAGATTTTGGTGCAGATATCGGCAAGGTTTTCTGACGACTCAACTTTTTGTAAAGTAAACGAACTGCGGTCGAGTTCGTCTCGTATTTTGTGCAAGTGAACATCAATGTGTTTGGTACGTTCATTGAGTTGATGGTTTGTCGCAAGAAAATTTGCGCCGTTATTTTCTGCATGCAAAGCGATCGGTAAACTTAGTCGAATATCGTTGAGGCCTTTTTGGAACCAATAGATTTGTCGCGTAGCCAGTGACATAGCAACGTATTCTGCTTCGGTAGTAGATGTAGTGACGGATGCCTGTTTCTTGGATCGCCAGGAGATACATGAACCATTTAAGATAACAATGTATCCTGAGAAGGAGCGGCGGGTATCAAGGCAAGCGGCAAAGTCAGCATCGGCATAGACATCGATAGCGGGAGTTGCGTTGGTTGGGTACGGGTAGAACAATCCTATATTTTCCATTCCAGCAAGGTAACGAAGTACGTGTTTAGCGGCCTTTAAGTCTGCTTCAGATGGCCAAGAAGAAAATTGAGAAAGAAATGAAATTGTATACGAGAGGTCGGGTCTTGTGCCAGTGGTGAGGTACATAAGTGATCCTATAACCGATTGGTAAATGGAGGGGTCTGGTATCCTTATGTCTTCGGTCTCTTTCGTAAGTTGAATGCCTTTTGGTAAAGAGGTAGAAACAGAACGTGAGTTTTCCATGCCATATTGTTGGAGGACTGACTTGATGTATTTTTGCTGGGTAAGATGTATGCCGTCTGGTGTATACGTTATGTGCAAGCCGAGTAGGAAGTTAGCTCCCCCTAGGTCAGTGATCGCGAATGCCTTTTTCAGGTCTTTTGTGAGAGATGTGGCGTGGGGGGAGTCGGCTGCATGTATGATAATATCGTCGACATAAACCGATACGTAGAGGTCGTGTTTAGCATGGACGAACATGCATAGGTCGAGGGCTGATGTGGTAAATCCTTTGGAGGTTAAGAATTTTGCGTAGAGAGCATACCATTCATTCGCAGATTGTTTAAGTCCATAAAGACATTGGTTAAGTTTCCATACTTTTTCTCCGTCACGGTACCCAGGTAACGGTCGTAGGTAAACTTCTTCTTTGAGTTTGCTATAGAGGAAAGCAGATTTGACATCGAATAGTCGCGGTCGCCATTTATTTTTGGCGCATATCGCGAGGAGGAAGCGGAGAGATTCATAACGGATGCCAGGGGCGAATGTTTCTTCGAAGTCGAAGCCGGGAATTGTGAAAAACCTTTAGCAACGGCTCTTGCGCGAAACCTTTCGAAAGTCCTATCTGGATTATGTTTAGTCTTGTAAACCCACTTACTATCGATTATCTTTCTTCCAATCGGTCTCTCAACAACATCACTAGTTTCATTCCTTTTTAGTGCATTAATCTTGTTATCCATCGCCGTGGTCCACTGTTCCTTAAGCGTACTGTTAATCGCATGGTGATACGTGGTGGGATCCTCATCCGGTAGTTCAGTAGCATTTCTGCCAAAGCGTACCGGTGGGCGTGAGATTCGTCCTGACCTTGTCCGTATTTCTGGTTGCTCGTCTGGTAGGGCCTCATGTTCTTAAGGTTGTTGTTCCAAGGGAGCAGGTTCCGGAGTAGGTGACGGTATGTTAGGTCGGTCGTAGTTCTCTGGGTGTGGAGGTAATGAAGGAGGATGGATTTCTAAGGCTGTTGTGCGGTTGTGTAACGACACCTAGATCAGTTGGTATAGCTTACCGAACCTCAGCCCAGCCAGTGGTCCTACTAGGACGTGGACAGGAACGGTACCAGACACCTGCAAAGTGACATAGCAACCATAAGTACCTTTTGTACAGAAAGGGTACCTAGGTACCTAGTTAGATAGGGTAACCCAGCAAGGCCGGGTAACCTTGGTGCACAATTAGGTAGGGTAACCCAGCTAGACAGGGTATCCTGGAGCTACAGTCAGGCAAGGTAACCCTCTTGAGTAGGGTGACCCGGAAGCATGGTTAGGCAGGGTAACCTTTTAGATAGGGTAACCAATCTCCTCAGTTAGGCAGGGTAACCACTTAGGCAGGGTAACGGGGAAGCCCTAGGAAAACATAGTAAGCAGTGTAGACGCTGCCGGGCGTGCTACATTCGTGTAACCAGGTGTTTCTAGCTCATGGAATCGCGTATAACAAATAGGTCAGTTACGGGGAACCTTCTGGTGACGCAAAGGGGCGTTACACAGACTTCCGCAGCGATTTGCACCATGATAGGCCCCGGTTACCCTACCTTGGGGATCGCGGGTGAAATCATGGACCTCAAGTTACCCTCCTCTAACGTTACGCAAAACGCGAAATCCACTTCAAGTACCCCAGGGTGTTAGGAGTGATTTTGGCGCGTCCAACGCCCCCTTGCGGCTCCCACATTCGCCCCTTGCGATGGGTGGGAAAGGAGGACAGTGGATGAAAGCCTAACAAAACTGAGAAATCGAAGGTGGTAGGGTAACCCCGTATACGTCACTGCTGTCCTTCTGACCAGATGCTGTCCGCAGGATATATATAGGGGTGGGCAAAGGCCGACCCGGGCAAGTTGTTAGTATTGACATCAGATGACCTTCCAAGGGTACTCTGTGTGCCTATAATCCCTATGGGAGGTATGGGGGTCCCACGGAATAGCTATCTGAGAGTCGGGGATAAATGGAAGTTTGTCCGGATAAAACTCTACTAACTACATAACGATAGCCCAGGCGCTATACCATTACTGAGGGACGCTACAGGACTCTAAGAGGCATTCAGTCTTATCACGGTTAAGGTGATCACTGAAAGGTTGGCTATAGGTAGCGCCTATTTAGCCAACTCAGTAAAGACACCTACCGTGGGAGCTACGCAGTCACTAGAAAAGCTGCCGATAGGCCAAGTAGACCCAGTTGACTGCAGTGCTTGCATAGACGGAAAAGCCATAGGGCTACTGAGTCTCATACCTAGGTTTGGGTTCAAAGTCGGATTGTCAGTTGGCCATTGACAATACAGCGATCGTAAAGTTTTTTCTCTCCTGCAGGCATAATCAAAATGCATTGCAGAAAACCTTTATGATTGAGCGGACTCAACTTATCCGAGCAATCCACAGGCCCTGAAGTTAATTCCGGAAGGGCCATGTGTCGGATGATCCCTGAGTGGAGAAGGGAGCTCTCTTAACGGTCGGAATAGGGATGGATGTCGTTGGCTTTATAATTCTTCTTAAGTAAACGTGAACGGCACTCTACTCTGATAACCAACTATCCTCTCGAGAAGACTTGAATTGAGTGAAGCTCTGGCTTAACGATATTAAGTTTTATCATTTGATTCAATTATTTTATCTTTACCTTCTGTGAACTTTGCGTTGAGTCTTTTGGTACGGTCGCAACCTTAGGATCCATCTTCCTATAGGGTGCCCCCATTACAGTATATGGTTAAGCTCTACGCTTAACTCTCTCCTGAGAATTGTTGCTCCCTGAGACCCCTTTCTGACATTTACGAGTACTGGTAACCTTGTCAGGAACAAGTAGCCCAGGGTGGAAAGTATTATGTCTGAAATGTCTCTTACGCGTTCACAACGGAATACCGTCCCTCCCACACCGGGTCCCCTCTTAGACTACAATGTTATCGCAGACCTAAGGGGACTGGGTTGTGAGGCGGTTACGAAGTTGATTGAAGCGGCACCCATTGAGGTGCTTGAGGAATGTCAGACCATGGTGGTCCCCCATCCTAGGGCACTCATGGAATCCATCACCCACAATCCCTCCGTGATGGTACCTGAGATGGCCTCTGAAGGGGTTACTTTTGAACGTTTTACCCACGAAGTCTTTGAGAATTACATTCTACATGAAGTAGGCCGTAGGTTCGTGGAAGCACAGTCCCAACTCGAATGCTTTGTGGAGGCAAAGCAGACCTATTTTCAAGAGAAAATGGTTAACATGGCCACCAACTGGATAAAGAAGGTCCAAGATGCCTATCGCCAGCAGGTCATGACAGCGCAAGTGCTGAAGGGTCGCCTAAAGGCCCTCGAGTGGGCGTGAGTCAAGGAATCAGCATTGATTCCGAAGATGATGTGATTATGGAGCAAGCTCCTCCGCTTCCCCTTGTCCGCACAGGACCGTTCACTTTTGCCCCGCACTTTGCGGAAGCCAGGGCCAATATCACATGGCATGAGCATTTAACGCCACATGCCAGGGAAGCTTTGGGACTTGGCCTCACTCCAGGCACATCGCGGGTATCACCTTTTGCCCTCGCTGTTGAAGCCCGGCGAGCCAGCCGATCTCCAAGCCCTTCTGGCTCAGGCACGCTGCGGAGGTCTTCACGCATCGCAGGGGTAACAAAGGACAAGAGACCCACAAAACCTAAAACTACGACCGCAGTTGCAGCCCTTCCGGCTGAGCCATCAACGCCAACTATAGTTTTAGAAGCTGAGCGACCATATGCGGTGGCAGAGGCAACTCCCTTGCCAGCCACAACACAAAATCCGGCACCGCTTGTCCTCCCGACAGTACCACCGGCTCCAGCCAAACCCACGGGCAGTGGCAGGAGGACTGGATTTCCAGGGGTAGAAGCGCAGTCGGCTACGGCTTATTGTTCTCCTGCTTGTAGGATCGAGGGAAGACCTGACGGGAATATCACATTTCACCATAGCCCGCCATGTACGAAAGGGACCGGTAAACCGATAATGCAAAATCCCAAAAGTCCGAAGTTGAATAAGACCCATTGTCGTTTCTGTGGTTCGGAAGACCATACGGATGTTGGAGCTTGTCCCCGCTTCCAACAGTTAGTTCAGAGGGGAGTGGATAAGGTCCTTGCTGCTAAAGGTCCTCCATCCCACGCACCTCCCACAAGATTGTTTTCCCCTCCGGAAGCTTCTCTCCCAGAGGCCAGTCACAAAAGCTCAGAGGACCGCTTTAGCGGATATGAGGAACCATTGGGACTCCGCGGTGGAAACACTGGTGGAGATGGTGGTAGCAAACCACCAGGTGGTGGAAACGTCGGCGAAGCAGGAGAACTGGGTGATTCCGACTCCTCGAGCAGTAGCGACGAATCCTCCTCCTTCCCTCCCAACCTCAGCAGATCTCTGGGCCGACGCAAGTCGCGCTGGAATGAGGCTAAGAAGCGACGGTATGATGAGCGGTGTCAAGCCTTGACGGACTTTCTTCGAAGATCCAATAAGAAATCACACACTCGGCAGAAGAAGCCCGAGAAGTTGGGGATCAAGGGGTTCAATGGAGACCCTCTTGACACACAGCGATTCATCCAGGATGCGGAGATTAGGTTTGACTACTATCGACACTGCAAGCTGTCTGATATGGATAAAGTCAGCCTGATCATCGCGCTTCTTGAAGGGGCCGCAAAGAAATGGTACAACAGCATCCATGTGCACATTAGCCAGGATGCCGCACAACGGGCAGGAGTGACCTTTAACCCAAGCAACGAGTTGCGCACTTGCGGAGGCTTCCGAAAACGCCTAGAGTCCATTTCGGCGGTCACTCAGATCGGGAACGTGCTCTTCGAGAGTGGAATGGTTTGGCTATGAAGCCAGGAAAGGTGGACCAATTTGTCGATGAACTCATTCGCTTAGCCAGTGAGTTACATTATGACGCGGTAGTAGTGAAGGACAAGGCCCGCATTGGCATGACCGCTGAGTTGCGAAATGCTTGGGGACTGTAAACTCCACACCCGCAAGCATACATTGATTACCTAAACCTGCTTCGCAACACCGGCCATCAGCTGGAAAACGTTGCATCCTTCAACAGAACGGTTGTTAAGGAAAAGCCTACCACCCACGAACGAGGAGATGACAGGTCCGCGTTCGCTAAGCGACAACGAAAGAAGGAGCGAGGCCCTGGGAACCGTAATCCACGGCCTCAAGCGAGCACGGCCAACCCCTCCCGGGTTAAGAAATCAGACTATGAAATCAAACATCGGAATATTCTGACTACTCTGATTGACAAACGCCGTCAGTTAAAGCAATGTTCGCGGTGTGGAACCGAGAGTCACTTTTGGAAACAGTGTACTGCTCCCGAACCCGTAGTGCAATCAATCAAATCCTCATGCAAGCTGTCAGCTTCTAAGGCTGAGCATTTAGCACCTACGGTATCTAAACACCGTCGCATTGAGGCTCCACCCCCTGTTGTCAAAAGGGTTACCGAGGTCCGCCGCTCCCCTCCGATTTTGGAGGTTGATACCGATGGAAGTAATTAGGTAAGCCCTTTAGGCAGTGTCTGAGAAACCAGAAAGCTGACTACCACTCCTTGCATTATGGCGCCGAGGAAAAAGGTAGAAGGAAAGGGAAATTGGACTAGGTGAGTCCCCTCACCCTTACAAAAGAACAAGGCTGATCCGCCACTGTCTGGATAGGGTGGGATTACGGGTTTTCTTTTGTTAAGGTTTTCCGAGGGTTTATTTCTTATTTCCTTTGTTGTTTGCTTGCCATGGGGAAGACCGATAGAGATGGTCTGGTTTCACTGGTTTTGTTTCACTTATGTATATCAATCAGGCAGGACTTGATTAAGCAATTGAACTTATTTACAAGTTTACCAGAGGAGGGTTAAATACCCAAAATCTCGCAGGCGTGATAGTAAACACCCAAACTTTATTATATAAAGAGAGATACATTATGACGCTTAAGCGAACAAAACCTGTTAGCGAAGAAAGACCCGCTAAGCGGCTGAGGCTAGTTGGCGCGCCTCCCCACACTAGGTCAATACACGTGAAAGTCCGCTTGGACTGGAATTTCAAGAAGCAAAGAAATAGTAAGGAAGCCTTACTTCTGTTGGACAGTGGCGCTACGGGTGCCGTGCTGAGTAGCACATGGGTTAAGAAAGCCCAATTACCATGTATCCGTCGGAAACATCTGACACCAATCTCTGATGCAAGTGGCAACCAGATTCCAGGGTCCGGGGAACATTACACCACGACGGTGAGAATGAAGATATGCGACCATGTGAATGATATAAGGTTCGAACTTGCAGATATGCCAGACACCAAGGTAGACGGCTATCTCCCGATGTCGTGGTTGAAGGACCACAATCCCGATATTGACTGGGAAACTGGTATTCTGAAGTGGCGTTCAGAATACTGTAAGACAAACTGTCTTGTCGCTAAGCGACGAATGGAGTTCATCACTAGTGAAGAACTCCTAGCCGAGGATAGTAGTCAGGTGTACCTTTTGGGTATGGCAATATATACTGGGGAAGATGGCAAGGATATTAGCGTCAGCCTAATACCAGAATATAGGAATTATGCAGATATTTTCAGTCAAGAAAATATAACTTTCCTTCCCCAGCATACTGAGTTTGATCACAGGATTGAACTCGAGCCGGAGACCAAACCGCCATCAGGGCCCATATACCCCCTCTCTAAGCGAGAATTAGATGTACTATAT
>QFET01002074.1:0-20626 GCA_003316355.1 Tuber calosporum
AACCCCGTATACGTCACTGCCGTCCTTCCGACCAGATGCTGTCCGCAGGATATATATAGAGGTGGGCGACGGCCGACCCGGGCAAGTTGTTAGTATTGACATCAGATGATCTTCCGAGGGTACTCTAGGTGCCTATAATCCCTATGGGATGTATGGGGGTCCCCCGGAATAGCTATCTGAGAGTCGGGGATAAACGGAAATTTGTCCGGATAAAACTCTTCTACTTACACAACGATAGCCCAGGTGCTATACCATTACTGAGGGACGTTACAGGACTCTAAGAGGCATTCAGTCTTATCACGGCTAAGGTGATCCCTGAACGGTTGGCTATAGGTAGCGCCTATTTAGCCAACTCAGTAAAGACACTTACCGGGAGAGCTATGCAGTCACAAGAAAAGCTGCCGATAGGCCATTGTAGACACAGTTGACTGCAATGCTTGTATAGACGGAAAAAGCCATAGGGCTACTGAGTCTCATACCTAGGTTTGGGTCCAAAGTCGGATTGTCAGTTGGCCATTGACAAGACGGCGATTGGAAAGGTATTTCTCTCCTGCAGGCATAATCAAAATGCATCGCAGAAAACCTCTATGATTGAATGGACTCAACTTACCCGAGCAATCCTCCGGCCCTGAAGTTAATTCCGGAAGGGCCATTTGTCAGATGATCCCTGAGTGGAGAAGGGAGCTCTCTTAACGGTCGCAGTAGGTATGGGCGTCGTTGGCTTTATTATTCTACTTAAGTAAACGCGAACGGCACTCTACTCTGATAACCAACTATCCTCTCAAGAAGACTTCAATTGAGTGAAGCTCTGGCTTAACGATATTAAGTTTTATCATTTGATTCAATTATTTTTATCTTTACCTTCTGTGAACTTTGCGTTGAGTCTTTTGGTGCGGTCGCAATCTTAGGATCCATCTTCCTATAGGGTGCCCCCGTTACACTGGAACCTTATGACCTTGCGATCATTGCTCAGGATCCTCTTCTGCCAGCCAGCATGAGACCTGGGAAAGGCCTTTCTGTGCTTTGCGCGGCACCCAACGTCCTCCTCAACATAAGAGTCGGAATCAGGCTCTGTGTAGAACTCAGTGACGTTGAATTGGCCAGGCTCGAGATAGCGCCGATTGCCCCCAACAAGAGGTGTATTGGGACGTACGGTGTCGCCACCATCGGCAGGAACAGCAGGATTGCAGTGGAGAAAGCAAGCAACTGTGAGGGTGGTGCACCGGTAGAGACGAAGCCAGCCATTAACTTGATCGTCGTCGATCAATTCGATTTGGTCGGCAGCATCGGGGGTGACATTTATCCCTTGAATGTCGTGAAGAATCCCAATGAACTGTCGTGGGTGCTCCTGATTATCCAGGTACCGACAGGCAGCTTCACCGAGCTCCTGCAAAGGGTAGTACCAGAGGATCGCCAGCCAAGTCTTGTTTGGCGTATTGCCACCGTGCACGACCCAGGGCAACTGGCAAGCCTGCCCAGCAACGGCACCAGACGTTTCAATGAATATTGTACGCACTGGTCTCTCTTCGTGAAGAGACCCTTGGGGACGAACAACGTCCCTTCCACCCACCGATCCGGAACCCGAAGCACCGCCGGCGCCCTCATCCTCATCGGCGTGCTTATCATCTGAATTGAGTCTGGCATTCCTCCGACACTCGGCTGCCTTCTTCAGCACGTCAATGATGGGGGTATCCAGAGCGACGTGGAATGCCTTATATGGGACGTTCTGGGGTGAATTGAATTTGGCTTGAAAGCCTTGGAGATTAGTGTGGGGAAAGACCACAGTTCTGAGTTGACCCCAGAGGATATCGCCGGCCTGTCTACGGCTGGTGATACCCTTCTCCTGGACCTTCCCCAGAATGAACGTCCGAAGGGCAAGGTATCGCCTCCCAGCGCCCGTGCCTCCGGCACCATTGAGATTGAGCTCAGTACGGATTTTGGTAGTAGTGGGACGTGGCATGCTAGCAGCCAATCAGATTCTGCGTAAAAAGGAGCAAATGAGATGCACAGAGGACTAACTTTAATTAAGAAAGGATATTCTTGGCGTGCAGAAGAGGACAGAAAATTGCACAAGATGTAGTAAATAGTCATCAGTAATTAATCTATCTTGGGAAAGGTCCTGATAAGACGCGTAGGGGACTAATTTTAAGAAGATTCGCAGCCGAAAATGGGGAGCCACTAATCCATCTCGTGAGTAGCGATTAGTTATTGTTTCCTATTAAGAAAAGCCGGAGAGTAGCCCATACGAGCCGTGCACAGGATCAAGAAGGCCTTCGCCCGTCCCTGAAGGAATGGGTGAAGGCCAGGCTTCAAAGGTTTGATTTTGTATCTTCTTGGGGGATGAGGAGGGAAAGGAAAGAGCCAAGGGAGATGAATCGGGTAATAAACTTACCTTTATGGGGTCGAAAACGGTTGTTCCTACGGTGCAAAGGGTCTGAAGGTGGGCCCTCCGGTGGAACAGCGATCCCGTTGCAACCGATCGGAATTGAGTCCAGAATTGCCAAGACATGATGAGTAAGGTGAAATGATACATATCGAGTCGAATACTATACAATAAACAAGTAAAACAGCAGATAAGGCAGGAGTGCCAGATCCAGGTGAATTACAGGGTTTTTTGGAGCGGCCTCCATCAAATACAATAGCATACATATGCTTCTGTTTGTTGTTAATTCGTGGCATTGTGATTGTCACACAGAATTACGTTCAGAATTCTTGATAATGGTGCTTGTGTATTAGGCCCATAACTGCAACTCTTCATTTTTACCATATCTTAGTCATCTACATGTAACAGTATTTCTCAGCATGGTACTAGGTAGATTCTATCCTTTGTTCCGCTCTCACCAAAAATTTCACTCTTTAATCTTGAACTACATTTTTCCACAGCCTTTAATAATAATAAAAAAAGCACTAGCCTCTTCTCCTTTCCAATAGCTTCATCTCAGCGCTTTTTTTTAACCAAAGTTTTGTGTTGTGGTTGACTAGTTAGGAATCGCGTTTGGCTTGTTCAGAGGGTCCGGTTTGAGTCAATTTGCACTATACCGTGACTGGATTTTTCGCGGGGACGAGCGAGGGTTTAAAAAAGATGCCCGGGATGACAAAGCTACACTAGAAAAGCTACCTGGAGAAGTAAATGAGGGCTTCAACGGTAAGTGATTTTCCGCACAGTGATCAGTATACGGTAGCTAATGAAAGGCCTGAGAACGGCTCATTTTAGACATTAGGAATGATGTATGAGACTTACTATGGGTTGGCGTGAAGTTTGAGTGAGACTTTATGATCGCGCAAAAGAATTACCGTACCGGCAGTATAAGATATTGTTGTAAAGACAAAAGTCGCTGTTTGAGGCTCGAAAAGGACGTTTAGAGGCTGCTAGAGGATTTGGTGAATGAAGAAAAAGAAAGAGAAAGGGCAGGGTAGAGCGGGTCTATATAAGAAGGAAGAACGTACTATTTAAGGTGTTTGTCGCTATATCAAGAGTTCTAGTGATTCTGACAAGTTTGAAAGAGACCGTTGAACGTCACATCTTGAATGTTGAACGTTCTTCTGAGCCTGTACAAAATAGTACAGGCGTACGGTTACAATAAGGTTACAAAGTAAGCTTGTACACTTGAAAGGTAAGTCGACAAACATGAACAAGCTTTTCAAGAGAGGATTAAGGTACAGTGATGTGATTGGTGGGCTGGGGACTACCCCTGCTGTCTTGGTATAGGTTCGGATAAGGGAAATTCACATATAGGCACTTGACATGATGTTTAGCATTTTCCAAGTCTGCAATGAGCCGAACAACGTTCAGGATCTCAAAGATAAAATCTCATTATTTGTGCTACGATAAATATAGAAAATCAAGGAGAGATGTTCTCAGGATAAAAAGCCCTGGGCCTAGTTCGGGTTAGGTTGTGGGGAGGGAGTTTAGGGCCAAAGAACGGACACGATCTGTGCCCTCATTACAATTTTGCTCAGGGGTAGGTGAGAAAAAACACAGCAGCGCCCACGGGACATAATGTGTATCTGGATAGTTTTCGATTTTTCTTTCTCCCCCTGCCATATCTCTAACTCTAAGATCTAGTAGGATGAGGTTTGTTCTATTGGTACCTTCTCGCATACCATCTATCTCTAAAGTACAGCTCCAGTCAAGAAACTAGCTCTCCGATTGTCACACGTGTTTAAGTACAAGGTCAGACCAGTCCTGAAAGTAAGTTTAGTTTGTTCGCGTCTTCGTTGTGCTGTTTTCCGTTAAAACTAATTTCTTACAGAATGGTACAAGAGTCCCAGTACCCGTACTGCAGGAAAAAATACAAGTCCAGTACAGGGTATAGAAAGCATATGGAAACCGCACATTTTGACTTTGTACAATCTCGGAGAACACTCAAACAGCCCATTTGTGAGGAAGAACGTCCAACTCAGATCACGCTACCGGTAGACTCTGACCAACCTTTCGATCCGATCGGTAACGAATTCCCGGAAATTTAACTGAATATAGACGAAAATGAGCTCGACAGTGACGCAAACACCGACGATTCGGACGTGGAAAGTGACAATTGTTCTGATACTGAGGGAAGGGCACCATGGGTTGGAATACCCATACCGACGAAATACGCCACTGCGGGGAGATCTATACGGGACGTTGTACAGCGAGAAAATTGTGAAGACGAGATGTGGCTACCATTCAGAACCAAGTCTGACTTGGAGCTTGCACGCTGGATTATTGAAGCGAAGATACCAAAGGATCACATCAACAGATATTTCAAGATGAACTTGGGGCCCGAAGACAGTAATATTAAATCTAGCTAATGGCTCCTTGAGGCTGTTGATGAATTGGAATCAGGTATGGGGATGAAGAGCTGGAAAGAGGGGTTTGTATCGTTTAGCGAAGCTGTACGTAAATCTACCCTATGAACGTCCAATATTGACCGTATATAGAAAATACCCGACAGGGAAGAACCCGATAAAGCTTCCTCGACACAGAAATTCTTTTTCCGCAATCCTATTGATTGTGCTAGATATCTACTTAGTCAAAGATATTTTGCACAAGATTTAGGTTACGCCCCGGTCAAGGAATGGAATAGTGAAGAGCCACCATAGCGAGTTTATTCTGAAATGCACATGGCGGATTGGTGGTGGGAAACACAGGTAGGTTCAAATGCGACGTTCCACGGCACATCCACACCGCGTGGCAGAACCTAAAATTAACAGCCAACAAAGGATACATAGCCTGATGGAGCAATGCTTGTACCGATCATATGTGCCTCAGATGTTACCTTTTTAACAAATTTTTCGCGAGATAAGAAAGCGTGGCCAATCTATATGACAATTGGGAATATCCTATCGAAAATGCGGAATAAGGCCTCGAAACATGTGATCGTCCTTTTGGGGCTTTTGCCTGTCCCCCGAAGATGCTGGGAGTAGCAGCACGAGATGCACGGCAAAGGCAGGTCAACAATGAGATTCTTTGTGATTTGATAGAAGCGATATTTGCACCAATGGTTGCGTTGGGAAACGCCGGAATTGACGTTGAATGTGCCGATTGAAAGGTCAGATAATGTTTTCCACATCTCGCGGCTTGGATTGCAGATCACTTGGAAAACGTCACATTGGACGGTATTCAACAGAATCAGTGTGCTGTCTGTAAGGTACAACCGGAACGATTAGGGTCCCATTTGAGACGCCCCGCAGCAAAACGAGATTATAGAAAATACGAAAATCTCTTCAACCGGTACTGCGATAACCACAAGCAAGCAGGGCAAATACTCACAGATCAGGTACTGCGATAACCACAAGCAAGCAGGGCAAATACTCACAGATCATGGATTCAAATTGCTGTCAAGCGCCTTTTGGGGTCTTCCGAACGTTTAACAGTAAGACTTGCCCAAACCCAATATTTTTCACATTGTTTACCTCGGAATATTCGAAGCACAACTTATGAAACGGGTAATTGGATTTCTAATGAAGTTCAAGTGGTTACAAACATTCAATGCGATATGGAAGAGTTTGGCTGTTTATCCCGGTTATTCTGCGCCGAACAAAAAATACACTTGGATCTCACAGTGGACAGGAAAAGAGATGAGGAATCTGGTTAAAGTAATACTACCCTGTTTTGAAGCTTCGTTATGTCCTCTAAGTGCCGTAGAATGTCCCGTATTTACCAAAGCTTTGGCCTGTGTCCGAGCGATTGTGGACTTTACCCTAATGTTACAATATACAAGCCATACCAATGAGAGGATTCAATACCCCGAACAGTTCCTAGAAGCCTTTCACGATCACAAAGATGATTTTAAGGAGTACCGAAAAGATAAGTCCACCACGAGAAAGGTGCGAGAGGTGAGTACGAGGATTAGGGGTGAGAGTAGCCAAGTACTTAATCAACAACGCCTTTCCGGAGCCACAGTAGCCAAAAGACGTCGTATTGCAGACGAACAGCGTCGCGATTTAGATGGAATTGTCACTGATATCTATGATGAGGATGTAGACTTTAACTTTGTTAAAATACACATGCTGAGTCACTTTTGGGACCATGTATGGCGCTTTGGGAACATTCAAATGTATTCTACGAAGTCGGGGGAGTCAAATCACAAAACAATGATCAAAGAGGGTTATCGGTGGTCAAATAAAAACGATGCGAGCCATCAAATCCTGAGAATGTATGCCAGGCTTGACAGCTTCAAAATTAAGGAAATGAATGTTGAAGCGAGTTTACCATGTCCTATTGAGGACGAACAACGTGACAAGGAGCACAAGCAGAGGGTAGGATCCGTAACTAAGCAACCAATGGGTTTTACAGCAACGATCAGAACTGTTTCTCAATTCAGTCAGACGTTGAAAAGTTTCCCCTACCTTTTACTCGACTATTATCGACGGAAATCATCTGTAAGTCTACAGCTAGATCTGGATACGGTCAAGCAGTTTCCCGTCGAGATATATCGTCTTTTACGCGTTCCAGTTGAGGACTTTCAGGACGCGCGAGAGGTTACATGGTACCATCTTCGGTGTACAGGCACTCAGCTTTGGAGGTCCACAGGTCGGAGTAGAAACGATTGGGTCTGGGTGCATTCAGGTAATAAAAGTATATATGGGTCGTTGAAAGGCTATTACCCAGCGCGCTTGGTATCAATAATGAAGGTTCGAGAGTTAACAACGGGTAATGTGGATAGACTGGTATTGGTAGATAGACTCTATGTTGAGAATTCGGGGAAGTTAAGCGACATTACAGGACTTGTTACCGTCACTTTGGGGACGGCGAAGGGGCCAAATGGGACAGTGGAAAGGCTAGTTGGCATCAAGAGGATAATGGGCATGGCGCATTTATTACCAGAGGGTGCCGGAGTAGATAATAAACGCTGGTATGTAAATAATAGGATTGATTTAGAAACATTTAATAGAATATATTAAACAAAGTAAAATAAATACATTCGAAAGAACACAGAGCAGTGAAAATGAGAAGTATAATGATATTTTCTAAGCGAGCAGGGATGAGAATAAAATAGTAAAGTTTAAGGGATTGATGGCGTCTCAATGAAGACGATGAGGAGCGGATTGAGTAAAGACTTCACTGTGTGGCGCGAAAGAATTAATTACAAACGCGTATTATGGAAACAAGGAAGGTTTATATGGGAACGACACAGGTGGGAAGAATATATATTATGGTGTGAGGAACGTCCCCAGGGGGATGGCGTCCATAACGGAGAAATCAGGGTGAATGCAAAGTGCCGAGTTATGATAGGGAGCCGAGACACGCAGAGGTTTTACCGGACTCAGACAGGGAAGAATGAGCCGCACAACGTCCAAAGTGGCGCAGCAGGAAAAGCCAACAAAAAACGGGGGTCAGTTAGGCGAGATGGATTCCGGTGTGAAGTAAGCACAGGGCTATGGATAATAGACAGGGATGAATGACGTTAGGGGTCTGGATTGAGCTGTGGGGAGGCCCTGGGAGTTTTCTGACAACGATAGAATTACGGAAGGGACTGGAAGGACAAGGGGAGCTGGCATTACCAGCCTGTTCAGGGAGATATATAGGTAATACATGAGGGAGAATTTTTTTTGCTGATGAAGTGCAACTGACTAGACCATGACCCCAGGAGGGACCAACAGTATAAATAAAAACCTCCCCTTATACTGAAATCTTCAGGATTTTTTGCGAAAATGCCGAGGTTTTAAAGGCTATTATTTTCATGATGGGATGAGCTATTCCAAATTTGGAAACTGTTAACCTTTTCGGAATTTGACATACTTTTCGGAAAATAATTTTATTTTAGAAAACAAACTACCCTTTTAGGAAATTATACTCAAAAACCATAGCTAAGGTATTCAAAAAACACCGGCACATATTACTAACAGCTATGTATATTAGCGATGCATAAAAATGCCATGCATAATTATGCACAGATGTTTCCTATGAAAATAGGATTTTTTAAATTTCATGGGAGCCCGTCGGCAGTGGGTAAAGACCGCATGTAGTGGGCCACCCAGAATCTTAATAAATTTATTATTGTGTTCTAGTTCGTCTGAGGAGACCTCTCTGGTCGAAACGACGCTGGTGTTGTCACGAACACCCAACAGATACAACCATCATGTCTTCTAAGCAAGGACGAACCGATATAACATGGTCGCAGAAGTGACAAAAGCTGGCTCATGTTGAACCAAAACGCTACCAATGCCCAGAAGGCGATGCACATATCTATGTGTATGGAAAACGTTATTACATAAAATTCGTACTGGACTCAGGATCAAATATTTTTGTTATTCAGGAAAAATTGGTGAAGGAATTAAATATTCCATATCAATCTCGTCAGGATCCTGTTCCTATTCTAGGATTTACAGGAAGCCAATTCTCCACCAGAGAGGATTATACCTGTCCTTTCTACCTGGAGATTGGAAAAACTAAATATTTGTAACAAATCGTGTGCGAAATCGCACCTACTGGAAATTACGGAATAATAATTCCATTTGGGTGGTGGAATAAGGAACATCCAATAAAGGAAATACATGACTCAGGAAACTGGAGTTTTGAGGCTCCAGGATATCAGCTCCATCTTTTACCAGAAGACGAAGGCATTTCTATCGAATGGGATGAGGAGGTGTTGGAAGACCCAGAGGTAGTAGTTATTGGGAGAATTGCAAAAATAGATGATAAGGAAGAACTAGTTCTCGATTCACTTCCCAAACAATACCACGGCTACAAGGACCTTTTTCGCCGGTCAACTGCAGCAAAATTACCCTCGCATCAAACCTTTGATCATGCTATTGATATCAAACCAGACTCTCACCCACCCTGGGGACCAATCTACCCGCTGTCGGAGCAATAGCTAAAAGCACAAAGAACATATTTGGATTATATGTTAAAACAAGGAAAGATCTCCCTTAGCAAGTCTCCCGCCGGGGCACCATACCTTTTGTTCCCAAACCGGATAGACGCCTCAGATTAGTAGTAGACTACTGAGGTTTGAACAAAGTCACCATCGACAATAAGTACCCTCTCCCCCTGATAACCGAACTACGGGACAGTGTTCAAGGAGCAACTATTTTCACCAAGCTGGACCTCAAAGATGGATACCATCTAATCTGCATTAGAAAGGGTGATGAATGGAAAACTGCCTTTCGCACGAGATATGGTCTATATGAATACAAGGTCATGCCATTTGGACTTGTCAATGCACCTGCAACATTCCAGTCAATTATGACTATGATCCTGAAAGACATCCTTGATCAAGGGGTGGTAGTATATGTTACGGGGTAGACAATTCGGTACTGTTGAATTGACTAGGCCGTGCTCGTATCAAGAAAAGCGGAGAACTGTCAGGAAAGCGTGTTAAAACAAATTTTAAAGAAAAAATGTTCTCGAAGGTTTTATAACTTGTTAACTTGATAAACTGATAAACTGATAAACTGATAAACTAATAACTTGATATATTGTTAAGGTCTCTTCTCCGTTGCTTGATGATCCCTTAACTATGGGGGATTGCTTACTATTTATACACTTTTTCCCAGTACTTGTGTTGGCCATATAAAGAAGTATCCTGAGAGACATAGGCCATAGTCTTTAAAAGTGCTAACACAGTTTGACCCTGAAGATATATGACCCCACTACAGCAAATGATCCCCCGGACTGTCTATTTATCTGAGGGTGTCAAGCACTCCACCAGTAGATAGCCTTCGATCTCGTTGCCAAATGAACTAAGTTCAATTTTGATGCCGCCCATTTGCCAACATCATACAGAATACCAGGTTATCAGTCTGGATGGCCGTCTATCCTGCATATATGCACTCATGTGCAGATGCATTCGGATTATCATGAATGCAGAATATGTAATAGATCCACTTGGATAAATTACTCTATCATCTTTCACCGAGGCTGAGTAGTTCTGGATACGATCCTACTTCTTGCCAGTGTGGGTTGTAGTCAATATAGTCACCTCCCGACACTATATACCATCATATCTTTAGAATCGAAAGTCTAGTCCAATATCCCATATGTGTAACATCAGCTCCCCCTTTCCTAGATTCGTCTCGAAGCAATTCTTCCACTTAGTACTACTTCCGGTAGGGTTAAAAAACCTTCTGCGATAACTTGGTCACTGCAGGAAATACCTTTCCATAGATACTACTTAGTCCAACTTTGGCATTTTCAGATTTTCCCTATGAAACTCATCTACCAATTCCCGTGCATGCTGTAAGTGCTCTGGTGGTTCCCACGTGTTCTCATCTTCAGAACATCCTTTCCACTTGACAAAGTATCGAAGTTCTTGGATCGTTTGTGAACGAACTCTGAATCTTCGCTCATAAGAGATTATTTCACTCTTAACAATTTTCTCAACCTCCCATTCAAGGTCACCTTCAACCTCTTCCAGTGCCAGGGGTGGTTGTTCTCTGCCAGGTCGAACTGATTTTCTGTATGGCTCGAGTAGCGATACGTGGAATACTGGATGGATCTTCCATCGCTCTGATATTTCCAATTTGTAGGCAAGGTGTTCTCGTTACTCTAGGATTTTGAACGGGCCATATAGTTTTGGTGCTAACTTCTTAGACGGCTGCTTAGGGCGGATTTTCTTCGCGTTTAGTATGACCAAGTCACCAATTTTGAAGTCTATTTGGCTTCACGCTTTGCGGTCATAATACTTGTTCATCCATTCACGAGTATTCTCGAGTGATTCCTTTGCTTTTTCATGTATCACTTTCATCCAGTGAGCATACATAGTAGCTCCCAGATTCTGAGCATCACGCTCCTTCATCCATTCTTTTTGCAGATGGTAACCGTAGTTTGCAAAAAAGGGAGTTATTCCAAGTACGCTTGTTACCGAGTTGTTATATGTATACTCGGCTAATAGTAGTAGATGGTACCAATCATCCTGATCGTAGATGACAAATATTCGAAGTAAGCCTCCCAGCACTTGGTTGACTCTTTCTGTTTGTCCATCAGTTTGAGGGTGGTACACTGTAGACATTTTTCTTTTGATATTTAATGTCTTGCACAATGATTCCCAGAATTCTCCTGCAAACTTTGCATCCATGTCGGAGATGATTTCTGTGAGTAACCCATGAAGTTTCGAAACTTCTTTGATGAATCCCTGCACAACAACCTTTGCAGTAGCGTTTTCTTCTAATCCGATAAAGTGTGCCATTTTGGTCAAACGGTCGACTACAACCATGACCGGGCTGCATCCCGCAGATTTGGGAAGTTGTGTGATAAAATCTACCGAGGTAGATGCCCATGCAGCAAATGGGACTTGTAGTGGTTATAACAGCCCAAAGCGTACATGTCTTGGTGGTTTTGCCTTTTGGCACTCGGTAGAGGATCGTACATAGTCGTTTATCCAGTTCGTGATTCCCTTCCAGTCAAAGTCTCTAGTGATAATTTCCTGAGTCTTTTCCTGACCGAAATGTCCTGCAATGATAGAATCGTGACAGCCTTTTGCAATATCTGTCTGCAGGGTTTCGTTTTGTGGAACATATAGGCGTTCTTTATAGAAGAGCATTCCATCCATTAGGGTCCCTTGTTTTGGCATTTCTTTACCCTCATCCCGTCGACGTTCCAGCTCCTGTTTTCTGCTTAGCCAATTTGGATCCTTGTTTGCCATTTCCATTACCCGTTCCAAGAATTTTCTATCAAATTTCTTGAGTTCGCACTTTGCAATTATTGCATTGGACATTAGTGTTTGTCCCTTAATGCAAATCGGGTGTAAGGTAATATCGGTTGAGTCCAGATATTCATGCTTTGAGTCAGAATTTAGGAAGCATAATTGTGGTTAGGTTTCTTCCAACCGTATCCCTAAGCTGCCAAAACCTTGGCTTACTCGTTCGGTATCCTCTAACTCCATGACTTCATGAAGTCTTTCTCATCAATCTTCTCAATGATCATCTGCGCTATGCAGTCCCCTGTATGTACCTGAAAAGCATTGTCAGTAGTGTTGACTAAGAGGATGTCAACCTCTCCGCTATAGTGTGCATCCACTACTCCGGATCCTAAGGAAATACCATGCTTAACTGCTAATCCACTACGTGGTGCAATGCGTACATATGTTCCAATTGGTAGTCCAATAGCCAATCCTGTTCCTATGAGCACTTGCCCTTTCGCAGGAATGGTCTTTTCTTCGGTACTGTATAGGTCATGACCTGCGGTTAGCTTGGAACCTCAAGTTGGGATTCTTGCTTCTTGTTGAAGTCTTTTAACCCTTATCGTATTAGCTTGTTCCCCTGGAGGCAATCCTAGTCGGAGCTGTTTTGTGCTTTCTTTACCCCAAATAACCGAGACAATTAACTTTCGGTTATCCAGGCAATTTCAAAGTGGTGAGACTGAAGTATAGCCTGCTTGGCATGCTCAGCTCCCTCCTTAGGGCGGTACTCTGGCCGCCTGCCTAATGCATCTGGTTTGCCTCCTATGGTTCCAGGTTGGTAGACAATTATAAAGTTAAATTCTATGAGCTTCTGAGCCCAACGGATATGTCTTGCCGACCACGCCTTAGTTGTTAGGAAATATTGCTAGTTTTGATGATCGGTATAAGTTGTAAAAGGTTCATCTGTTCCAGCAAGATAGTGTCGCCATTCTTGCAACGCAACCAATATTGCCAACAATTCCTTGTCATGAATGTCATAATTGGGTTCAGCGGGTGTCAACTTTCGGGAGTGGAAAGCAACTAGATGTAGCTTTTTGTCCACGTACTGAGAAAGGACACATCCTAGTGCATAATCGCTGGCATCGGTTTCCACTACTGTCTCCCTATCCGGATGGAAATGACACAATATTAGCGCTGTCATGAACCGGGGTTTGTGCTCCTCAAACGCTACTTGTTCTTTTTCTCCCCAAGAAAAATCCTTAGGGTTTCCCTTAAGCAAATCGGTAATTGGCGTACAGAGTGCAGAGAAATTCTTTATGAATCTTCGGTAGAAGTTAGCGAAGCCCACAAATATTTAAATTTCTTTAACCGACGTAGGTAGTTTCCATGCCTTGATGGATTCCATTTTACGGTCACTCATAGTTACTCCATCAACCGCAACAATATACCCCAGGAACTCGACTGATGTGACTTGGAAGGTGGTCTTTGTAAGCGAGATTGCCAATCTGTATATTTGCAGTCTTTCTAACACTTTCTTAACCAATTTGATATGATCCTTCTCAGATTTAGAGTAGATAAGTATATCATCAATGTATACCACAACTCGTTCATCAAGGAAGTCCTTCAGGATCATAGTCATAATGGACTGGAAGGTGGCTGGAGCATTTACCAAACCAAACGGCATGATATTATATTCATATAAGCCGTATCGTGTTCGAAAAGCTGTTTTCCACTCGTCACAACTTCTTATGCGGATCAGGTGGTACCGTCCTTTAAATCCAGCTTGGTGAAAATAGTGGCTCCTTCCACATGGTCGCGTAGTTCCGTCATATGGGGTAGCGGATATTTGTTATGGAGAGTGACTTTGTTAAGCCCTCGATAGTCAACTACAAACCTTAAGCGTCTATCTGGCTTGGGCACAAACAGAATAGCTGCTCCTGCCGGTGATTTGCTGGGGGAAGTTTTCCCTTATTTTAACATATCATCCAGATATGTTCGCAGTACTTTTAACTGCTTTTCCGAGAGAGGATATATAGGTCCCCAGGGTGGTTGAGTATCAGGTTTGAGGTCGATAGCTTGGTCGAAGGTTTGATGGGATGGTAGTTTCACCGCTGTTGAGTGACGAAAAAGGTCTTTGTAATTGTGGTACTCTGCTTGTAGAGTATAGAGTATTATATCTTCCTCATCATCTACCTTCGCAACTTGTCCAATGACCACTGCCTCTGGATCTTCTAGAACTCCCTCATCCCATTCGAATGAGATACCTTCATCCTCTGGCAGGAGATGAAGTTGACATTCTGGATCCTCAAAGATCCAGCTTTCCTGGTCATGAATTCCCTTAATGGGGTGTTCATTATTCCACCATCCGAAAGGGATTATTATTCTGTAGTTTCCTGTAGGTGCGATCTCGCACACAATCTTCGATAAGTGTTAATTGTTTCCATTTTCTAGGTAAAGGGGAAGGGTATAATCCCTTCCCTTAGAGAATTCGTCTCCCGTAAAACCCAAAATGGGTCTAGGATCTCTGCGAGATTCATAAGGAATATTTAATTCCTTGATCAAATTTTCATGCATCACGAAGATATTAGATCCTGAGTCTAATTAGAGTCTTATTCGATATCGCTTCCCGTACACATAGAGATGTGCAGTTCCTTTGGGGCATTGGTAGCGTTTAGGTTCCTCATGGGTGAGCTTTTGTCACTTTTGCGACCGTTTTATGTCGGTTCTTCCTCGCTTAGAAGACATTATGGGTGTATAGCTTTGGTGTTCGTGACAACGCCAGCATTGTTTCCACCCTAGAGGTCTCCTCAGACGAACTAAAGAAATAGTCAATTTTTTTAAGATTCTAGGCAGCCAACTACCAGCAGTCTTTACCCCCTGCGGAGGGGCTCCAAAAAATTTAAAACCCCCGTCAATAGGGGAGAAACCTGTAAAACGCCATAAAAATCCAATAAGGAAAAAATTATACTTCTGTTACTTTGTAGCAAGAAAATTGCCTAATGTGGTAATATGTTTGGACATAAAGTTTTATTGCCAAAAAGAGTGCCGAATTCCGAAAATGGTAACTGTTTCCGAATTTGGACTAGCCAGTCCCCAAAAGGGAAAGTGTTGTTTGGCTTTTTGCGCTATAAATGTTGTCGCAAAACACCTTCCCTTGGGTTGTCCATTCGTAGCTTAGTTGGTGGAGTCTTGCCTTGGCCGGGTGGACTCTGCACTAACGTCATGCATTCAAGCCTCTCTGAGGTTTGAGTAATTGAGTACCAGATTCTACGTTCAGTTGAGTGGTGGAGCTGCTAGGCTGCCCATAAACCACTCTTCAACCGAAAAAAAAAAAAAGAAAATATATATATATATGATGAAAATTTATTTTCATCGTATCTTACTAATTAACAAACTTCGGGGGCTCAAAATACTGGTACTGCGGATGGGGGTAGGATGGTGGGCCAACCTGGCATTATGCCCAATTTTTCCACAAAGTTGTGATCTATCTTCTCCCCAGCCTAGGGGGATCCCTTTTTTCGGTTCCAGTTACTAGTTTCCTAGTACCCTGACTACCGAAGCATGGTCGCCGTTGGTGCCATTAGGACATTTTCATGTCCTATAATTCCCATAACCAAGGTGCTGCTTCACTTTCTATTTATTTAACCTTTGGTTGCACCGTTGCCGTCGGTGGTTTGTGCAGGAATTTCAGTCTGTCCTTAGTTACTGGTTTAGCGAAGGTTCTTGCAACCACAATGTCCTTCCTTCGAGTTGATGCAGATTCCTTAGGAGGAATTGTGCCTTCTATAGGTACTATTGAATTTCTTCGGTTGGACAGTCCTGGGTCACCATCACTAGGTCCATGCTGTGTTGCTGCAGGGGTCCTTCCCGCCAACTGAAGTACCAGAGCATCCAGGTAGGCCTTTATACCTGCACTCTGTTCTCGTTGCTGTTGAGCTGCAATTTCGCGTTGCTCATTCATCCTTCAGGTCCATTCCTGTTCCTGTTGGTTCAACTTAGTATTAAGTTCCATTAGTGACTTTTCAAGGATTCGGTACCTAGTTTCAAAGACGTGAGCCTGTTGCTCCTGTTGGGCCTGTTTACTTCAGAACTCTTCCTGAACCTGGGCACCAAACGTTTGCTGCTCCCGTTCCGTATCACTACTCAATTGTTCTAATGCACGTTGACCTTCCTGTATCCCAGCATCATTGATAACTTCACCTCTGGCCATATGGCTCTGCAGCAATTCTAGCATTATAAAACCCTGCCTGGCCTCCTGTGATAGTGCTGAGATCGCAATATGATTCTCATCTGCACTTTCTTTCAGGGATCTGTCCAGGTGGCTTAATGCATAGACCACATTTTGCTGGAAGTTATCTTGCATATTGACAGGCTTCTTGGTACGCTCAGCTCGTTTCTGAATTCTTGATGGTGGACGACCCAAATGTGTAATGGGAGAGCTGGTCCAGCTTCGGGACGGAATTAGAGATGCCGAAGGGGTAGATTCTGTATCGTCCTCTTCGATCATCCGGTCATGTCCCAAAGGACTAGGAATAGGTGTATCATCTCGTGCCATAGCCATGATTCGCTTAGACTCCAAGAGGTCTTTATTAATAATTTTTTAGTGAACAGTATAGTTCAACTATTTCAAATAGTGGTATTTCCGCAAGGTCAGCAGTAAGATTCTTTACTAAATAGTGTTGTGTAGATTATTGTTTCTATTTTGTAAAAGCAGTTATACGTCGCCTATCTTGTCGATAGATATGTTCCATATATTTTCACTGTATGGGCACAAGTTGTCGAAGTACGACTGCGCGGAGGTCTTGTGCGTATTCTTCGCAACAGATAGGAAATACATTGTCAAAGTTGAGAGGTTGACAGTGTCAACAATATTGGCACTGATGAAAACTTTGTGCGTCAAAGTATTCTCTAAGCATAAAAAAAATTGAGGTGCTTTAGTGACAGGAGAGTAACAATATAGTGTTACAGGTTAGCCAATTCAGTACTGTTGAATTGACTAGGCCGTGCTCGTATCAAGAAAATCGAAAAACTGTTAGGAAAGAGTGATAAAAAGTATTATAAAGAAAAAATATTCTTGAAGGTTTTATAACTTGTTAACTTGATAAACTGATAAACTGATAAACTGATAACTTGATATATTGTTAAGGTCTCTTCTCTGTTGCTTGATGATCCTATAACTACAGGGTTTTTTTTTGATTGATTTTTTGATTATCTCATATACTCGCAGTTAATGTACAGGAATCTGCATGGAGCGCTAGCTATAGCTTAAACGAAACGTTAATTCCAACCGTCCAAAAACAAAAGAAATAACCGCACAAGTTCTCCCCTAGTGATGACCATACCGTCACCGCGCCCAGCAATGGCGACTAATTCAAAAAGTATAGAGTGAAATGATACCAAAAGAAATCATAACCGAAAGGAAAGATATAAATATAAAAGGAAAGTCAAACCACTCAGTCTGAGTCATAGTGGGAGGAGGAGGAGGCTGCAGTAGCAAAAACTGCTGGCATGGTGGGCGGGATGTTTGCGCGAGTGGCGCAGATTTATGAGGCAAGACCAAGAATCATGTGCAGGTCGGCCTAAAGTGGAGAGCCATGGTCCATCGTAGACAGCTTCGGAAGGTAAAGCTGGCGTTCTCGGGACTTGGAGGGGCAGTGGAGAATTGCATGCTCGAAGGTTTCGTCCTCTGAGTCGCAGGAAGGCCAGGTTGGAGATCGATCGGCATGGTTCCATGAGGGTTGCGCAGCAAGATAGCTCTTGCCCGTGCGCATTTGGAGGATTCGCCCATCTGTGAAGCGGTCGAGGCCCATGAAGGCATGTGGGCGTAGAGACGGCTTGTACTGGTAGTAAGGAGGGGGTGGGGACAGGAGTGTCCAATCAGTGAGAAGGTCCTAACTGCACTCCTCTATCATCAATTTGTAGGAGACAGCACCTGGGATCGGAGGAGGTGGGGCTAAGACAGTGCCCAGTAGGAGGTGTGAATTTATCTGTGGGAGTTTGAAACCGTCTGGTGCCACCTTGATGAAAACATAGCACATTGCATCGATTGGGAGGTGAGAGCGGACGGCGGGTATGGGACTTGGTTGGTTCCAGCAGAGGGGGATGTAGTTGGCCCTAAGGGCACGAAGGAGGTGAAGGGAGGAGTCCCCTGCCCTAAAATTGGAGTAGGATGGAAATGATAGGGGCAGCCAGGCTGCGGCTGGGTTGATATAGGGAGGGGAACAGGCCAACCGTAGTGCGGCCATCCTCCGGCGATGGGGGAGGAGCGAGTTGAGAGGGGGGAGGCAAGCCTCACAGGGAAGGATAGATACAGGAGGCGATGAGAAGCAGTTAGTGACCTATAGTTGGACCTTGCTCCAAAAGACCTCCATCTTACCCATCATCGCAGTGTTGGGGACGAGGAGGTCAGCTCCGTGAGTGAGGATCGGTAGCAGCAGGCCCATGGCCAGTCTGCGGTTCAGGTAGGGTACTATTCCTATGCCAGGAGGAGAGAGTTGCCTGATGAGGCCAAAGGCCCCCTGAGCGAGGGCTAGTCTCTTGAGGAAGTGCGTGGAGGTTGCCATCGAGGGTGAGAACCAGTATCCTAGCCAGCGGACTATGGAAGAGGGTTGGAAGAGACTCTCATCGAAAGAGACCGAGGGGAGTGAGGGGGGAGAGCGATCCATCGGAGTTCGCCAGTGAATGATTTCGGTTTAGGGGATGGAGAAGGAGACTCCAAGTTAGGTAGCCTTCCTGCAGAGGTGGGTGTAGTAATGTTGAAGAAGCTGTGTGTTCCTCCGGTATGACCCAGACCCAACAGTGACAGTAAAATCAGCAACATAAGAAAACATAATCCCCTTTGAGATAGACAAGTGCAGAGAAGAAACTTAAATTAAAAATAACAAAGGTGAGATAGGAGAGCCCTGGGGGGCACCCACTTGAACAGGTAAGAAAATATTAGGGGAGCCTTGAAAAATCAAGCGGCATTCACGGTCAGTCAAAAAGGAACGAACCCAAGAAACCATATAAGGAGATACGCCTCTGGCACGAAGTAGGGAGGATAAACAGGTAGAGGAAATATTATCAAAGCCTCCTTTGATATCAAGGAAGAGGGTAGAGGTCTTGAGGCCTGCTCGTTGCGGCAGGCGGACCTCGTAAGTGAGGGCAGCACATGCGTCAAAGGTGCTGAGGCCAGGGAGTGAGCCACATTGGTTTGGGTGGATGAGGCCAATGGTACGGGCCATTAGCGAAAGGCGGGTTGCCATTATCCTTTCCAGAATCCTGGAAATAGTTTCCAGGAGGACAATGATTCGGAAGGAGGAGGGAGAGTTATAATCAGATTTGCCAGCCTTGGAGAGGACAATACCATTGGCTCATTTAAGGGAGCAGGGGTGGAAATCATGGGTCAGTAGGGGACCTAGGAGGGAGGTGAGGAAGGTGGGGTTGATGTTGTTGATCCTTTTCCATATGCCATAGGGGATCAGGGCGGGCCCAGGGCCTGAGGTGTTGGAGGACTTGCGGAGGGCGAGGGAGACTTCCTGTTTCTGAAGTGGCAGGAAGTCCGCAAACGGTCGCAAGATGGATGGGGAGGATTGGGCGTCTTTAGGAGGAAAAAGGTGATGCAGGAGGGAGGTGTTAACTTCGACGGGTGTTATGGTGTTGGGAAAAGAGGGGAACCGATCAGGAGGGCGTCCGCTAGTGATCCTGCGGGCAGCCCACACCGATTTGGAGTCCAAGGAGGCGAGGAAAGAGTTCCAGTGTGATGCCTTAGCCCTTTTTATGGCCTTGAAATACGCGAGGCGGGAGGCACGAGCACTGTCGGAGAGGGTGGTGGAGGGGGACATGCGAGATATTCTTGCCTCTCTATTGAAAGCTTGGCGCAGCTGCGATAACTCAGGGGTCCACCATGCTTTTGACCTAAAGCAATGACGTTTGTTTGGTGTGTGCTAGGCTAGGAGGGAGGTGATGGTACGCAGGTGGCGGTCGAACCAAGCACTAAGTGAGGCTGAGGTAGGGAGCTGGGGAGGAGGTGGGACCGCTAGATCTTGGTGAGAGGGTAGAGTGTGAGCCAATCCGTTTTGGTCCAGTTAGGGGTGGGGTCAGGCTGTCGTAGGAATGGCGTGGATAGGGCTATTGTGATTGGGAGATGGTCAGAGCCGGTGAGTGGGAGGGTGATACCCCGTGAGCTAACAAAGGGGACAAGGGAGGGATTTGCGAAGGCCAAGTCTAAGACTACAGGTCTGGATGTGTCATCGAAGGGGAACCTACTGAATACATCGGGAGTATTTAAGAGTGAGTAGCCTAGCTCGGAGGCCAGGTCAAAGTATGGGGAAGAAAGGCTAAATTCAGTATCAGAAAGGACCCTTAGAGGGTCGGAGAGAGGGTGATGGAGGTTCAAATCTCCAACCAGTAGCGTGGGGAAAGTGTGTTCCCCGAACATAAAAGATGGGGTAATTGTAAGGGTGTGGGATGAGCGCTCAGTGGTGGAGTAGGCATTGTAAACGCGGAAGACTCGATGAGCTGAGTTAAACAGGCCTGAAGGGGAGTGAATATCAATTGCCATAAAATCCAGCCGGTCGAAGAAGACGGTTAGTAGTGCAAAA
>QFET01002078.1:0-24503 GCA_003316355.1 Tuber calosporum
AGACAACGTAGGCATAGGCCTAAGAGCAATAGTGGAAATCCGCCTAGTACTACTCGTTGCAATAGTAGTCCTACCCTGGTGGCTGAGATTAGCGCCACGCCCCATACCGGACTATAACAACGGCCTGGTCATATTCATCCAACCCAAAGAGAAGTAGTTACCAGTTGCAAAACCAGCTTACAGCATAGGATCATAACATTTGGTTGCGTCACCTAAGTAACACCTAACTACAAAACGGCTGACTCTACGGACAACGACATCGACCTTACTGAGATAGAAATCGATACCTCAACACTTGGCCCGGCACTTGAAGAAGCAATTATCACTAATCTATCCAGAACCCAGTCACAAAGAACCACAAGTCCGGTGACACCTGAGCCTGCCTTAACAACAGGATCTCTGGAACCCGAAACCCCAAGACCAGAAAGGATATCAGCCCCGGGACCAGCAACTGCCGGTGGTGGAGCAGGAATCCAACTAGCAGGATTTACAACTGCACAGTTCCAAGATATCCTGACTCTGATAAACAACCAGCGAGAAATAACTAACAACCGGATCAAGGTCGAGAAACCCCCTACCTTCCCTGGAACAAGGACCAAACTACGAACCTTCTTAGTGCAATGCCCATTATACTTTGAAGCGACACAAGAAACACGACATACGGAACACATCACCTACGTCAAGAGCTTGTTAAGGGATGCAGCAGCAAGCTGGATAACCCCTTTTGAAGAAGGACGCAAGCCGGAGACCTGGACTACATATCTTCTAAAATGTACTGCAAACTGGTCCTTTTGTACTTTTGTGTGTCTGCCCTGTGAGCTGATTGGTTGAGAACTTATACCCCTAACCCTCTCTCAGTGTTGCATGGCAACCATTTCACCCCATCAAAAATTTCGCTTTTTTTTGGCTTTTTGCATAGTAGCAACCTGTGCCCCTCTTACCTTTTTCACTGTCTTGAGTCTTCCATAGCATCTTCCATAGCAACCACTTTACCACATCAAAAATTTCACCATACATATAATTTATTGCCCACTACAACAGATAGAAAATATAGGGTAATAAGAAATATTTAATCAATAAATTCTAATCAATAATAATATGTAATATATAATAAATGATATATAGAATATGCAAGAAGAAAAAAGTAATATAAATTAAATATGCATGAAGGAAAAATAATATAGGTCAAAAATATGAAGCAAGAAAAAAATAAATAAAAGGAATCGATCAGCCCAGGATGCATTGAATGTTTTTAATCAACTAAACCCTAACATAACTGTTTACTTTATTTTACTTTTATTTTATATTTCATCATGCCAACATTCAAGTGTTCACAGTGTAAACAGATGAAAGATGAGGCGGAATATGATACTGATCGCCATGGTGTATTGCGCAAGTCTTGCCGAGCATGTTTGGTAAGTTACTCTTTGATATTTACTGAAAGGGAAATATGTAAATTGTGGTAGTATGTACTAAGAAAGGTAAAGCTACGAAGGATGGAGAGTCGTCGTCGCAGAGGAGAGGCAAGACGTATACAAGGCTTACCTGTTGTAGTTGTAAGAAATTCAAATATTAAAGGAATAGAAAATTGTACTAAGATATGTAAAATAGGGACATAATGTACAACATACTGCCTTTTCTTCCTCCTATTGCAGCTGGTGCCCCTTGCAGCTAGGGAAAATGTCTGTTAAATGCACATCATGTACTGCATTAAACTGGATCTATGAGCGAGTTTCCAATACCTCAATAACAACACCAAAGTTTGAAACCTGCTGCAAGAAAGGGGATGTGCAGCTTGATATATTGAAACTGCTTCCGGAATATTTGCACTATCTGTTGAATTCAATAGATACAGTTGCACGCAATTTTCGCAGCAGAATTCGCAAGTACAATTCTGCCTTTGCCTTTACCTCTGTAAAGTACCAACCAGATAATCGACCAGAGGTACAAGGTGCTGGAATCCGATGCATTCAGATACATGGAGAGTTGTATCATCTTCAAGGTCCCCTTCAACCACAACCAAGTAATACACCTGCCTTTGCACAACTCTACTTTTACGATCCCTTATATGCAGCTCATGCAAGATATACAGCACATCTAAGGTTAGATAGCGATATACTTCATCAGTTAACAACAATATTGCAAGATGTAAATCCCTACATAGCAATTTATAAAACTGCAAGAGAACGTTTGGAGGCTGTTTCGCAAAGTAAGAGTAATGTAAGAGTGGTTTTAAATCCACAATTACGTTTGATTATGGAAACTGGTGCAGACCGCCAAAGAGAGAATTTGCCAACAAGTAATGAGATTGCAGTTCTTATTCCTGATGAGTATGGAGAGGCAGGATTTCGTGATATTGTATTAGCAAAGCGAGCAGACAATATCGAAACAGGATTCAGCATTATGAATCCAAATCACGCGAGTTACATGCCTTTGCACTATGTCTTGCTTTTTCCGCAAGGTGATTTGGGATGGCACTGGGGATTAGAGTTATTAGATCCAAGACAAGTGCGAAAGAAGTTAAGGCTAAGTCAGTGGGTTTTTTATCGGTACTATTAATCAATTTACTATGATTGAGTTTATGTAAAGCTAATTTACAAAACAGATACCGTTGACACCAGTGCGAGAATGAGTGCAGAACACTATTCCTCTCTCAACGACTTTTTCAACAATATTTAGTTGATGCATGGTCAGTTTGCGATCATAATAAACTAAGCTGGATACAGAATCATCAATCTCAGTTAAGAGCGGATTTGTACAATGGACTTGCAGACAGTTTGTTAGCTGAGGACTTCAATGCACAAGCTACCGGTCGACCAATTATTCTACCAAGCAGTTACACTGGTGGAGACCGATATATGCAGCAGTTATATCAGGATTCGATGGCTATTGTAAGACACTTTGGACATCCTACACTTTTCATAACATTTACAGCCAATCCAAAGTGGAAGGAAATTGTCGATGAGTTACTCCCTGGACAAACTGCGATAGATAGGCCAGATTTGGTTGCAAGAGTAATCCCTCTCAAGCACAGACAGTTTCTTCATAAATTACGACATAAGAACATCTTTGGTCGATTCCTAGGCCATGTATGGACTATCGAGTATCACAAGCGTGGTCTTCCTCATATGCATCTTTTACTCTTTTTACATCAGCATGATCGGTTTCTTACATCAGAAAGAATTGATGAACTTGTTTGTACTGAGTTGCCAGATCCTGCTCTTGATGTAAATGGAGAGCTGTCAGCAGTTATTACATCTTGCATGATACATGGACCTTGCGGGTCACTTGCACCTACATCAACATGTATGCAACGGCAAAGCGGTACTTCAGCAGTTTGCAGTAAACGTTATCCTAAAAACTTTCAAGAAATAACCAGTGTGCAAGAGGATAGCTATCCTATCTATAGAAGAAGAGATGATGGAAGGTCAATTGAAATTCCAATTCGAGGTGCAAATCCTGCGGGCTCTATTACCCTCGATAATAGATGGATTGTACCATATAATCCATATCTCTCATTGCGTTATAAGGCACATATTAATGTGGAAGTTTGTGCATCGATTCACTCTATTAAATATATTTATAAATATATTTATAAGGGTTCCGATAGAACAATAGCACAGTTAGGTAGTGAAGGTGATGAAGTGCAGAGATATTTGCATGGAAGATATGTTGGTCCAACGGAAGCAGTTTGGCGTTTGTTTGAATTTGGAATGCATGAGGAGTATCCTCCGGTTATGCATCTTGCAATTCATCTTCCAGGCGAGCAACCAGTATACTTCAGAGATGCAGAAACTACAGAAGACTTACATAATCGAATGGAGTCTGCTCGCTCAACTCTTATGGCCTACTTTCAGTACAATTCCTTACATTCTGATGGCCATCAATACCTCTATCAAGATTTTCCCACTTATTACACCTACAATAAGTCAATGAAAATCTGGACGCCAAGGAAGTCTGGGGTATCAATTAGGCGTATTTACCACTGCAATCCAACGATGGGAGAAAAGTACTATTTACGACTCTTTTAACGGTTGTTCGTGGTGCCAAGTCTTATGAGTCTTTACGCACGGTGCATTCTGTCTTGCATTCTACATTCAAGTCTGCATGTATTGCATATGGGCTACTGGAAGATGATGAGGAGTGGGCTAGATGTTTTGAGGAGGCTGCACTATTTTCCAGTGGAAGATCACTAAGGACGCTGTTTGCAACTGCATTACTTTTTGGTGATGTTACTGATCCACCCATGCTTTGGAAACGTTTTGACACCAGTATTTATGATGATCTCGATCATGCAATTGAGTGTAATGAAGCATTGCGAGTTCCACAAGGACTACACAGAGCGGATATCGATTACGGACTATACTTAATTTCCTTAATCCTTGCTGATTCATGAAAGATATTGCAAGACTTCGACTTACCCAATTATACAAATGATTGGGGTAGAATAGCAGGAAATGAATTGATTGCAACAGAGCTAAACTATGATCAAATGGAGCAAATTACCGAACATGACCTTTCACTTGCGCAACTCAAGACAGAACTACGTAATGCATATACAACTATCCTGCATTCGATATATGACAAAACCGAATCTTTATACTTTGTGCAAGGTCCTGCTGGAACTGGTAAAACCTTTCTTTATAAGGTGCTATGCAATTACTTTCGATCACAAGGAAAGATTGTACTCTGTGTCGCCTCCTCCGGAATTGCAGCATTATTAATATCAGGTGGTAGAACATCTCATTCTCGATTCAAAATTCCCATCGGTATTAATGAGTCCTCAACCTGTACAATATCACGCAATACCTTACTTGCAGGATTAATTCGGGAAACATGCTTAATCATCTGGGATGAAGTACCAATGCAACACAAGTACTGCTTTGAAGTAGTAAATCGTACGCTAAACGATATTTGTGGTAATACAGGTAATTGCCTCTTTGGCAATATTCCTATAGTGCTTGGTGGCGACTTTGCACAAATACTTCCAGTGGTTCGGAGAGGTAATCGAGGTGCAACGGTTAATGCATGTCTGCAAAGGTCATTTCTCTGGCCACGATTCACAGTTCTCTCCCTGCATGAGAATATGAGAGTTCGACAAGGCCAAGACAATCAAAGATTTGCGAATTGGTTACGCCAAATGTCTTTTCATCCAGACTGTCAAGGTTCCATCTCGCTTCCATCATTCATTCCACTTTGCATCACCGTTGAAGAACTTTGTGCACATGTTTTTCCACCAGCACTTATGTCCAATGCACATCAGAATACTGCAACCTTTACATGTGGAGCAATTCTTGCCATGCGAAATGATACTGTTTCAAGTATTAACCAAAAGGTTCTGTAAGATATTCCTGCACTTGAGCATGAATACCTCTCAATTGACTCTGCAGCACATAACAACAATGAACATGATGGCAGCATATATCCGTCGGAATATTTGCAAAGTTTAAATCTTGCATCGCTTCCTCCATCAAAGTTAAAACTAAAAGTTGGTGCTCCAGTTATGCTTTTGCGTAATCAGTATCCCAAGGAAGGACTGTGCAATGGAACCCGAATGACGATTACTCGAATAGAAAGGTGGTGTATTGAAGTGCGAATATTAGAAGGTCAATTTGCGGGCATGGTAAAGATATTAGCACGTATTACTCTATCCACGACTGAAGGGGAATTACCCTTTATCCTTACACGAAAGCAATTTCCCATTCGTCTTTGCTTTGCAATGACAGTCAATAAGGTACAAGGACAGTTACTCGATGTTGTTGGAATAGACCTTCGAGAGCCAGTGTTTACACATAGACAGCTCTATGTTGCACTATCTCGAGTCTCTGAACTACAAGGATTAAAGGTATTACGGTTGGAGGATAGTGGTAATAAAACTCAGAATATTGTATACCCTGAGGTATTGATACATTGTATGTTTTATCATTTACTGATTATATTTATTTATTTACATCATATAATAAATAACTAATAAAGCTATTCCTTTAATCACAGCAGTCGGTACAGATGCAGGCTTACGCACATCGTTTCTTTCACTTAAATAAAGAATACATTTCTTCTATTCAAATACACTCCACGATCATGATTACATTAATATGTAAAATGCTTATTTACATTTTTTAATATTATATTTCTGATTGAAAACCATAATTACTAATTACATCTAATATTAGGATATATTTCGGTATTTGCATATTCTTATCAAATAGTTATCAATAGTATATTCAATATAAATATAGCCCCACAGACCCAAACGAGCGCAACACGGTGTAAGCTAGCGTATAATGAGTGTAATTCAATAATAAAGGTATGTAAACTAATTACATAATCTTACTCCAAATCCTTTGCAATTTGCATAAACTCCTCTCCCAAAATACTCAAAAGAGTTCCCATCTTCTGAAAGTGCTCATGTAAACCAACTTCCTTCTTCTTCCTACTCTTTGCCCCTCTTCCATACCCCTCCTCCACCTCTGATCCAAGGCTTACATCTTTTGCACCCCTTTTTACACCCTTACTAGGGCGAAAACTACACTTTGCACCTCTGCTGCCAAAGCGACAGTTGGTGCAACTGCCTTCAAACATACCCTCCACGGTTACACAAGTAGTAAAAGGCCCTACTCCATCTGCACACCCTTAACACTCCTCCCCCTCCATTACCCCCCTAGATTGCCCCAAAATAGCTTCCACATTTGCACTTCTCTGCACATTCAACTCTTTTTCCTCCCTCAAATATACCCCCCTGACCCCAGGCTAGGCTAACAATTTTTTACAACACCCAGTTGTAATAAAATTATTGCGCACCACACCTTCCACCTCCTTTATTTCATAAAAGGTAACACCGGAATTTTCAGCCTCGGCAGGCCAAGAATTGACAGGGGAGGGGGCTTTGGAATTCTCGGCGCTTATGTCTTGGCAGGCTTGGCGCAATAGGGAGTCTTGGCTGGAAGGCTCGGCGGTCTTGGCAGGCATGGCAGATGATGTCTTGGCAGGCTCGGCAGAGTCAATAACTATGATCTCTGTGTCTGGGGAGGAGGAACTCTGAGAGCCGTAGTAGTAGGAGGTTGATTTTGAGAAGAACTGGAAGACATATTTTTTTGCTATTGAAGAGAGTATGGAAGAACTGATGAATGATAATTTACATTATAACAGGCAAAATCTGCTGCTATTTATGCTCTATTTTACACTCAATTACACGTGTCCTCTTTGTGAAAATGCCGGTTCACATGTATCCTTTTGGCCGACAACCTTCGCGGTCGCAAGGTGGCCTCTGCTAGTGAAGATTTCACTACAGCCCTCAAAGACCAGTTTGGGGATGTGGATGCGGAAAATGCAGCTAGAACAAAACTCGACCGCCTGAGGCAAGGCAAGGAAGCACTTACGGAATACTGGAATGACTTTCGCCTCACAGCTACAGAGGCGAATGAGGATGATGGTACACTAAAACGCCAATTCCTTAAAGGAATTAACCGAACGCTCCAGAACGCATGGGCAGCGGACCACATAGTGGCAGCAAATGTCGATGCCCTTGCAGCCTGGGCAATTGAAAAAGAAAACCGGATCAACATTATCATGCACCTTCAAGGAAACAATAGCACCTTTATCCAACAATAAGAAACGCCCAGGAACAATAACGGAACCTGGAAGGGGGGCAACAATGTGGCAACCCGAGGCGACCCAATGGACCTGGATGCTACCAGAAGGAGTCCACGACTAAATCTCTCACGAGCAGAATTCACAAGAAGAAGGGACAACAACCTATGTCTAGGATGCGCCAGACCTGGGCACAGATTCAGTAACTGCCGAAATGCAAGAGATGAGAAGGACTATACTAGGCAGTTCAAAAGCAAGACCAACCATAATCGCTGGAAACCACGAACCAACCTACACGAAATGGAGATCAGAGAAACACCTTAAGAGTCAGGAAACGAAGAAAGTCCCGAGTAAGGGATGGGCTGCGGGAAAACAAAACCAAAACTATCGGAATCGGTAACATCTACATGGCACTTACAAACACGGAAACATTGGAACAAGAAAAAGACCATGCCATGGTCAAAATGCGTTTACATGGCAAGGACAAGACAGTTATCATCAATGGCATGATTGACTCGGGCGCTACAGAAAACTTTATTGACAAGGAATTCAGCAATAAACACGGCATACGAACTAATAAAGTGAAAGAAATACAGGAAATCTACCTAGCGAACGGGGAGCAAAGCGCTATGGGACCAATTACCCATATAGTGGAAGTACCTATGGACATCGGCAGCCATAGGGAAGTGGTAACCTTCCAAATCGCAGATTTACCCAACCATGAGGCAGTGTTAGGTCTGCCATGGTTAAGAAGACATAACCCCAAGATAGATTGGGAAAACAACAAGATCACCTTTGATAGCGAGTGGTGTACCAGAGTATGCCTCGAAAACTGCCCAGCAGTGGACTTAGTCCCTGATTCGGAAGCCCTGGAAGAGAACTTGGAGATACAGTTCTCCACGATCCAGGCCAAGGATGTCCAGAACATCAAAATCCAAGGATTGAGCAATACGGCCACACTCACTACCCAGGGATCCACCAAGGCTGCAGGACATGACGTGTATGCAGGCGAGAGAATTACGATACCGGCAAACGAACAAGGAATCGTCAATACCGGGTTAGCTATAGAACTACCAGAAGGCACCTATGGGCGGGTGGCTCCAAGCAGCGGATTGGCAGTCAAGCACCAGCTTTCTGTCAATGCGGGAGTAATCGACGCCGACTACACAGGTGAAGTCAAGGTGGTCCTGGTCAACCTGGGAAAGGACAGTTACACAGTTGAGCAGGGAGACCGCATCTCACAGTTGATATGCGAAAAGATTGTCATAGGACAATGTGAAGAAGTGGAGCAAGTGACTACTACTATGAGAAGCGCACCAGGGTTTGGAAGTACGGACCACCAAAAACGCCAAAAGATTGAGATCAACGAGATCTCCGCTACGTCATTCGGCAAGTTCTACCGAAGAGGCGAAGTCACAGGAATCCTCAAGTGGGATTATAAGACAAACGAGCCTACCAGGATCGAAAGTATCAATGTCATCACCGAATTGGCTATCAAGGCCAAGAAAGGAAAAGAAAAAGATAAAACCAGAAACATTGTGCCAAGGGAATACCACCAGTACCTGGACATGTTCCAGGAAGAGGAAGAAAGTCGGCTACTACCGCACTGACCAAAGGTTGACTTGGATATCAGCCTCAAGAAAGGAGAAACAGTACCAGAAAGAAAGCTATACCCATTGGGTGAAAAAGAGCTGCAGGAACTAAGAGAATACATCAGGGTCAACAAGAACCGGGGCTGGATTCGAGACTCTTATGCAAACGGGGGATCCCTGATCCTGTTTGTTAAGAAGAAAGACGGCAAGCTAAGGCTATGCGTGGACTACCGAGGGCTCAACGAAGTCACCAAATGAGACCGATATCCCCTACAACTGATAGGAGAAGCCCTCGATTGGCTTAGAGGAGCCAAGGTCTATACTCAACTAGACATCCGCAACGCATACCACAACATCAGAATCAAACACGGGGACGAATGGAAAACAACCTTTACCACCAAATACGGCATATACGAATATACGGTCATGCCATTTGGACTCAAAAATGCACCTGCAGCTTTTCAGCTATGGGTCAATAGGATTCTCAGCAGGTTTTCTGGATATCTGTTGTATCGTCTATTTAGATGATATTTTAATATATTCAGAAAACCTTGAACACATCGAACCCATGTCAGGATGATTATGGAAGCCTTGAAGAAAGAAAGGCTGACACTGAAGCCATTGAAGTGCGAATTTCACAAGGAACGAACGGAATACCTAGGCTTGATCATCGACAAGGACGGAGTCAGTTTTGATCCTATCAAAACAAAAGCAATATGGGAATGGAAACCACCCGAAAGCAAGAAAGGAATACAGTGCTTTATGGGATTCTGCAACTTCTATCGACAATTCATAGTAGGGTTTAGCCGTATAGCTAAACCACTCTATCAACTGACGAAGAAGGACTGCAAATGGAGCTGGACCGAGAACCAACTAAAAACATTCAATGAATTGCGCAGGTGACTTACTTCAGCTCCACTACTCGTACACTACGATCCAACCAAGGAAATCATGATCGAGACTGACCCTTCAAAATATGTATGATCAGGCATTCTATCACAGAAGGGGAGCAATGTAAAATGGAGGCCAGTGGCATACCGGTCAAAAACAATGACGCCCGAGGAATGCAACTACGATGTCCACGACAAAGAGCTCCTAGCCATAGTTCAAGCCTTGAAAGAATGGAGAAGATATGCAAAAGGAAGCAGACACCAGGTCCTGGTCCTCACAGACCATAAGAACCTGGTACCATTTACCACCACAAAAGAGCTCAACGACAGACAAATCCGATGGAGCAAGACCCTCAGTCAATACGATATCAAAATACAAAACCGACCTGGGAAGGAAGGGGGCAAACCAGATGCCCTTACAAGGAGAGCAGAAAATGTCCACAAAAAATAACGACGAGAAGATCCAACAAAAACAAAGGATCCTACTCCCGAAAGAACAATACTTCGAAGTCATGGCAGTGGTCAAGTTTGTCACTGAAGATTTTGGCATCCTAGAAGCAAGCACGAAAGACTGACAGATAGCAGCAATCCAGGAAGCCCTGACGAAAGGAGAGAAAGAAATGCAAGGAGTGGCTCTAGGGGCATGGGAATGGAAGGACGGATGCCTATGGCATCAAGGAAAGATTTGGGTACAAGAACACGAAGAAATCAGAACCCAAGTCATACGCCAAAATCACCATAACCCAGCAGTTGGGCATGTCAGAAGCAGCAAAACTACGGATCTACTATCCCGATAATATTATTGGCCAAAGATGTGAGACGACATAAAGAGATATGTCAAAAATTGCGATACATACCAAAGAACGAAAGTGATAAGGCACCCGCCCTACGGACTACTACAACCGAACAAGGCGCCACACCAACCATGGAAATCGATAGCAATGGACTTCATCGCGGACCTGCCGAAATCAAGCGATTATGACGCCATCCTGGTGGTCATCGACCGCTTGACAAAAATGAGCCATTTCATACCCTGCAACAAGGATATGAACACCAAAGAATTTGTCAAGATATTCCTACGGGAAATATTCCGACTCCATGGACTACCACGAGATATCATCACCGATAGAGGAACGCTATTTACATCAGACTTGTGGAAAGAGACTACAAAATCCCTTGGAATTGAACGAAGAATGAGCACCGCCTTCCATCCACAAACGGACGGACAGAACGAAAGGACGAACAGAATACTGGAACAATACCTAAGGGCCTATGTCAACTATCAGCAAGATAACTGGGCGGAATTACTACCATTAGCGGAATTTTCATACAACAAAGGAAGACAGGAAATTATTAAGACTACACCGTTCTACGCAAACTACAGACATCATCCGGAACATGAGGCGATAGGCCACATGGTACCAAAGGAAACCACGGAAAAGGAAGAGATGGGTCAGCTGCAAAGTATCCTACGTCAGGAAATAGTCTATACACAATTACGACAAAAAGAAAACTACGATCAACACAGAAAACCCGATCTGAATTTCCACTCAGGCGACATGGTCTGGTTACTGCCAAGGAATATCAGGACCACAACACCATGCAAGAAGCTGGATTACAAGAAAATCGGACCATTCAAGATCCTGACGAAGGTGGGCACAAGTGCCTATAAATTGGCCTTGCCCCAACAGATGAAGGTCCACAACACCTTCCACATCTCACTCTTCGAACCATACCAAGACAATCAGTTTCCCACACAAAAGCAATCACCACCACCTCCAATCGAGATAGAAGGAGAAAGCGAGTACGAACTCGAAGAAAGCCTTGATTCACGCATACACCGAAAATGCCTACAATACAGAGCCAAGTGGACCGGCAACTCAACAGAACACGACAAAACTTGGTACCCTACAGAGAACTTCAACAATGCCAGCATCGCCATTGAACATTTCAATCAGCAGTACGCAACAAAACCCTGCGTGGGTTACAGTCAAGATCGAACCCACGAGGCAAGACCCAACGCCATTGGGTCCAGACGAAGGCTGGGGCGATAGCTCCAGGGCTACTACACCTACCAGCCCGCCATACGCTACTCAGGAAGAAAGGGAAAAGCAGGCAGCACACAACTCTCTTTCGTGGACTGCCTGTTACGATGATTACTGCAACACTCATTTACGCGATAAGGAAGGAAGCAATTGGTTTTCACGACAGCCCATGTTGCGCAAACCGCAACAACCACACAAGGAGACATCCTGGAAACACTGTTTCAAGGACACTTGTTGTACTCACAGACACGACAAAATCGATGCTGGGTTTGACCCAAGACGAATTGGGGAAGTGGCACTCCTTACGGAAAACAATGCACGTATTAGGAAAAGAAAAACGACTGTACGGACACAGTGGAAGGGAGAAGGGGGTGAAAAAACCGAAATCGAGATGATCCCCGACGAAGAGAGTTTGCAACGACAGTTGCAAGGGCTACAAGAACAACTTGGCACCGCTGAAGCCACAATCGAGGCACAAAGAACCAATATGCGGATATATGAGTGAAGGATTGATGACCGGGACTGGACTATTTGGGCGGCACACACCACCTTAGAGGAAGTCCGGAGGCACTACCAGTCGGCCGATCATCATGTTGTCAATTGAACAAGGAATTGCGCAGGTTTGGAGAAAGCCTGACAAAGATGGGACGTTAAGCCTGAAGGGATTCAGGCTTAAGGGTGAGAGGAGCTAATGTCACGATTGGTGACTAAGCAAAGCAGCACTTTGCATGACTCATAGTTATGAGTCACAAGGTTGTTATATTTCGCACTATGACTTATTAGAAGTCATGGGGCTTCACATGAGGCACACTTGTGCAATCATTGTTATGTTGTGATTGGTTGATCGTTCACATGACTCACATTTATGAGTCATATGATGTAATGATTTTCGCACATGACTCACACTATGAGTCATGGGTTTCGCGCATGTGACCACTTAAGGGCACATGACTTATTTTATAAGTTATGATTGGTTGGCACGCAGCGCAGTTGACTCAGAAGAGTCAGCTGATGGATTTCACACTATGACTCACTATGAGTCATAGAGGTCGTGTGACTCACAGGCATGAGTCACCAGGGTTAGGGTTGAGGGAAGAGTGCCTATATAAGGACCTCTAGGCGACCTGTAGTTAGGATTCTTCACGCAACCATCTAAGTTCTTTCCTATACAATTACGTTACCTCTTTACCGTTCTATTCCCCTATTGGCGTTGTGCGATAGGAACCATAGGGTTCAGCTATCAAGACAACGTAGGCATAGGCCTAAGAGCAATAGTGGAAATCCGCCTAGTACTACTCGTTGGAATAGTACTCCTACCGTGGTGGCTGAGATTAGCGCCACGCCCTATACCGGACTATAACAACGACCCGGTCATATTCATCCAACCCAAAGAGAAGTAGTTACCTGTTGCAAAACCAGCTCACAGCATAGGATCGTAACATGGAGCGAGAAATTAAGCCAGTACAATAGACGGATCAAATATCGGCTAGGAAAGGAAAGCGGCAAACTGGACGCATTGACAAGGAGAAGTCAAGATGCGCCGGAAGAAGATAACGACACGATCAAACAGATACAAAGGATCCTATTACCACAAGAAAAATAATTTAAGGAGATAAGAATACGGGAAATGGATACAATTAGCTTTCCTGAAGAAGAAATAAGAAAGCTTAAGGAACAAAGTGGGAAGGATCCTCACATACAAGAGATCAGGAAAGCATTGGAGCAGGGAACAAAAGAAATGAAGGATGTAGCCCAGGGGCTATGTCAATGGAATGATGATTGCCTATAGTACGAGGACAATATTTGGGTACCAGAGGAGGAAGAGATAAGAACGGAACTTATCAGAAGGAATCACGACATTCCGCAGGCTTGACAAGGAGGAACTCCAAAAACTATGGAACGTATAAACCGCATTTATTACTGGCCTGGAATGCGAAAAACGATCTAGCGATATGTCAAAAATTGCGAAATTTGTCAAAGAACGAAATTATCCCAACATGCTCCGTATGGTCTACTACAATCAAACGAAGCACCAGATAAGCCATGGAATTTGAAATCATAGGATTTTATCACGGATTTACCAGAATCGGACGGCTATGATGCTATCTTGCTAGTCATCGACAGACTGACAAAAATGACTCATTTTATTGCATGCCGGAAGGATATGACAACAAAACAATTCGCGCAAACTTTTGCAAAATATATCTTTCGGTTAATTGGATTGCCGCATGATATCATCACCGTTAGGGAAACACTGTTCACCTCTGACCTATGGAAAGAGACAGCCTAAAGCTTGGGAATTGAAAGGAACCTGAGCACGGTTTACCACCCGCAAACGGATGGACAGACCGAAAGAACCAATACCATTCTGTAACAATACCTGATAGCATACATCAATTATCAACACGATAATTGGAACGAACTATTACCGTTTGCGGAGTTTGCATACAATAACAGACAACAAGAAACAATTAAGACAACAACCTTCTTTGCAAACTACGGACAAAACCCGAAACATGACACAAGTGGTCATCTGATACCAGATCGGAGGATACCAGCAAATGAAATGAAGTAATGGCACAATACCATACGCGAGGAAATGGTGGCCGCACAAGTTCAACAGAAAGAAAATTACTATCACAGAAAACCGGATCCGAATTTGAAATCAGGAGATATGGTATGGTTCCTACCAAGGAATGTTTGGACCACAAGACCATGCAACAAACTTGATTACAGAAAGATGGGGCCCTTCAAGATCTTGGCAAGGGTGGGGAACAGTGCATATAAGCTGAACTTTCCCCCATCGATGAGAATACACAATACCATCCACATCTCACTTCTCAAACCCTACCAAGACCAACGATTCCCATCACAGCTCCAGTCACCACCACCACCGATTGAAATCGAAGGCGAAACAGAATACGAACTTGAAGAAATAGTCGATTCACAACTACATTATGGAAGACTCCAATATCAAGCGAAGTGGACAGGATATTCTCCTGATCACGATAAAGTTTTGTACCCAGCGGAAAACTTCGAACACGCGGAAACTTCAATCAAACACTTTCACGAACGATACACAGATAAACCAAGGCTGGGAAGAAATCAAACAGGAAGTAACCAACGACAGTTGGGAAGCCCCAATGCGAGAATTGACTCCAACTAGCCCAGGTCATGCGACGATAGATGACCGGCAAAGGGTATCAGAACACAACGCAATGAGCTGGACGGCATGCTATGATGAGCACTGCAACGTCCATAGAGGAGACAAGGAATGGGCCAGTCACTGGCCAAAACAACCACATGCGGAAACGAGATGCGAGGAGTGTTACAGACATAATTGTCGAGCCCACCGGGATGTGAAGATCCAGGCGGGATACTACCCCTAGGCTAGGGGTAAAAGAGAATAACTGAGCAGGAAGGATGCTCAGTGCAGGAAAGCCAGGAGGGGAAGGTTGGAGAGGGGCAAGGAAACCCGAAACGATGATACAGAAAGCCAACACACGCAGGCCGAAATTGAATGCCTCCAAAGAAAATTTCGGGTTTGGAAATACAACTGGATGAAGCTCAAGGAACGATTAGACTCCAGGAGGAGACCCTGAAGCGCAACAAGCCACCATTGCGCACCAAAAACGAACTATCGAGGTGGCAGACCTAACATTCGAGATGGTCAGGAAACAGTTACACACAACGGAACAAACTTTACGGAAGTTCCGTCGTGACGCGAGAAGATTTGGGAACCAAGTAATGAAACTTGGTGAATAGCTTGATGGGACTCAAGCTGAGGGGAAAGAGGAGCTATTGTCACAAATCGTGACTTAGCACTATAGAATGTTTCACATGACTCACGATTTGTGAGATCATTTAGGATTATGATGTTTGGTTTGATTTATGTTTATGGTTTCATGACTCATGATTGTGAGGGCATATGATGTTATGACATTCGCACCTGACTACAAGTATGAGTCAGGGGTTTCACGCATGTGACGCGATTAGCGCACATGACCTTTTATATGAATTGGATACTATAGGGAGTGTATACTATGACTCAAGCTATGAGTCATAGGATGTTTGTTATACTATGACTCACTTGGAAGTCATAGTAAGGAGGTGACTCATAGTAAAGTCGCCAGGGTTAGGGTTGTAGGAAGAGCGCCTATATAAGGAGGGTCACGGACACAGATAGCTAGCTCCTCACGCAACAACCTAAGTTACTTCCTATGTTATATTTCACCTATTAGTTCAATCTGTACTTTGTTCTTATTACGACCATCCGTTTATATCACCGACCGAAAGGTGATTCAAGAAACGTATCGCTTATGAGCAGTCTCAAGGGCTAGGAGTAAGAGGACTCTGCGTTCCCACGGCGACGTAAGGCTACTAGACCTGACGAGTGGTAAGAACAGCAGTACGTATCGTTACCTATTGCAGTTGGGGAAGATAGTGTGCCTTGTCCGGTACACTAGGGATAGATTTGTAATAATAGTTCTGAAATTGTTACTGCAAGCTGCATGAGGAAGTTCTAGCCAGCTATAGTTCTAGCTACTAATTGGTTAATAATCTGTTAGTACACTTTCATAATGTTTCTCATATAATTCCTTTCCTAAATCAATAAGTAGAATAATATTATTATCCAGTATATGAATTGTTACTTATATTTTAAAAGAGACTAAAACCTGTCCTATATGGTAAATTAGCCTAGGTTTAGTCAGGAACCATAGCAATTGAAAAATTGAAACATACCAGAGAGCTGAATATGGAAACACTATAAGCTAAACAGAACAGAATAGAAGAACAGTATAAAAAAGCAAGATTATATATGCTCTGAAGGACATCCTCCGTCTCCTCTACAGACCCGGTGATTGAAATCTCAACACCACGAGAAATCATGACCACTTTCGTTTTGACTCAACCTCACCATTTGGCCATGCCGGGGGGTGGGGATTTGTCTTAATGATTTCCTCCTCACCGTGCTCATTAGGGTCTACTCCTTTGTATTTCCTCTCTCCTCTTCTGCCATCTTTGTTGATGGTTGCTCACCTTTCCCGTCTTTTGTTTTGCCTTGCTTAGCTTTCTGCTCTGCCTCGCTTAACATTTGCACCGTCGGGAATTCCCTCTGACCTCCCTATACGGCTTGGAGACATGGTTGCAGTAGGGGAAAACATTCAACAGGACTACAGTTGCTTTGGCATTCTGATGGTCGATTCGTTCACTCTCACTTTGATGAGAACTGCCTAGATGGCCACAAACATGATTCCGTTATTCCTTGGGTCTACCCCTCCTCCATCCTCACCTCCTGACTGTTGATCGGCTGGCACCCTCCTGCCCCCCTAGCTGACACCTTACTGCCCCCTCTAAGCTGGTACCTTACTACCACCCCTAGGCTGACACTCCGTCTTCTGGACTCAGCACTAGGCCCTGCCACAAGCTGGCCTCGCTTCCCTAGGTTCCCCTTCTTAGGGGGCCCCTTCCCACCCTCGGTGCCGGGCTATATGCCCACAGGAATGTCTTCCTACTTTGTGCCCTTGGCGGTTTATTATGGGAGCAGGAACTACATTTGTCTGGTACCTAGGCCTATGGTTTGACTTTGGTTCTTATGTGCTGTGGTTTTCTTGTTTTGTATTCTCTTTTATTGTATTTGATTGGTTCACTGTTGGGGCTTGGAGTTGCTTTCATATTAGTTTTATTGGCTCGCTGGTTGTGATTACTGCGTGGCGGCTTGTTAGGATGGTTTTTTACACCAGTTGGGTCAGGCTTCCCTTATGGTTTTTCCATAGCTTTCCGGGGTCAGGGCAGGGGAGAAGGTTTGTTTACTGCTATAGCTAGCGCTGCATGTAGATTCTCTACCTTGAACATGAATAAAAACTGAATTAAATTAATATATATATCTATATATATATATATATATATATATGCTCTGAAGCACATCCTCCGCGCGCTCTATTTTCCTCCTACTTGAACTTCTTGCGCTTTTTAGCCGATCAAAACTTCCCTTTTTGTATGGCAACAGCCATGACACACCAAATCTTGCCTCTTACTTAAGCTTCACTCTTTAGCTACACAGCTCCACTCCCTGTATAACAGTGATGGCTACCGCTTCACCTAGCCCATCCAGGTCAGCCTTACGCACCCAGCACTGCGCAGCCCCTACTCAGCCAACTCCTTACACGCCAGCACCCCTGGGCCCCACCCTGACCACCTGATCGCAGCCCAGACCCTCCCGGATGCTACAGTCACCCAATTTAGCCTCTCCCCTGAGTCCTTTCCTGCTTTTGATAACTCCCTCCTCCATAACCTTTCCGATGGGGAGGCAACAATCGTCCTACTACTATGCACCGCCCTCTCCGGAATCTGTGAGGTTGTTAGCCGACTTGCCACACTAACCACGCATGTGGATGTGATCTCCTCCACTATCTCTGCCCCTGCCCCTCCCTCTACTACAGCCTCTCCCCCTATTTCAGCCCCGGAGGCCAAAGTCAGAAACCTCTCCCTTCGCGTTATGGTAGCAGGGACTACCGGACTGCCCGCTCCTCCTTCCCAAGTCCCTCCTCGCCCCCCTCCCGCTCGACCTAGGTCTCTTCCCAACACTGAACCCCTGCCTGCTCAAGAAGCAAATCAAGGCCCTGACCCTGACCTCTCCTGCTATGACGGTGTTGAAAAACAATCGTATAGTAACCTCAGCGCATATATTGTCTGCCACCCACGCTCCTGGAAAGCACAATAGTCCAGGGCTGCCAAATACCGCGCCCTAACCGAGTTTCACTCACCACCCTAGTCCTTAAAAAGCCGACCTGCCCGCACCCAGTCCCGCCTTGCAAACAAGTCCCATTCTGCAGTCGCAGCAGGCCCGCCATCTGCACCCGGAACCAAAAGGAAAGGGAAGAAACCCACTACACAGGCACAAGTTGCAGCATCCTACGACACCAGCTCTCAGTCTAGAGGGCCAGCACCATTGCCCCACCCGGAGAGTAGATCTTTGCCTCTCGTACCTCTCCTGCACCTCATGCAGAGGCTGACAGAATGGCATCCACCACCCCAGACCTAATGACTGCCGTTCTATGACAGGCTTCCTGCCCCTTTCTTCCATCCATTTCCACCCGAGTCAATCCTGAAGGCTCACTCACCCTCCTGGGAACCGACCCACACACCCCCTCCCCTGCCTACTTACGCTACAATAAAGCTATGACGAACTGACTTAACCAAGCTTTCCCAGTAGGAAACAACCCTTACCACCTCCTCCATCCCGCCCCAAATGAGGTCCAATTGGCCATCCATAGCCTACCAATAGCAAACCTCTCAGACGACCAAGCTGACATCTTCCCTACCCTCTCTGAGTCGGTCTGTAATGCCACGGACATTGCTATATTCGCAGCATACTTCCTCCAAACTGACCCTGCCATCCGAGCCACGAAGACCTCGATGTCTGTAGTAGTTACTGTGGCCCCTGATGATGTCAATAGGCTGGGGTCTACTATACGCTTCCTCTACCGCCTGTTTAAAGTCGAAAAGGCACACTCCTCTGGAAAATTCTTGCAATACCGAAAGTGCTGGCTCCATGGCCACCCCTCCCCCATGTGCAAAGCCACCACCCACACTTGCACCCTCTGTGCTCTGGGACATATATGAGCAACTCACCGCTGCCGCAATCCCACGTGCCCCATGGGCGGAAACACCAAGTATTTTGCTGGTTGTTGTCCCGCCTCCCCCCTGATCTGTTCTAGTTATGCAAGACCCCATCCAGCTACTGACACTTCTTGCCCATCCCGCCCCCTCACTCCTACCGATGATGACGCCCCCTCTGGGCCTCAGGATGCACAAGATCCTGATGACCAGATGGACTAAGATACACTCATACTACCCGACCCATCCAGGATACATTCTCCTACTACTGTGCCATAGATCTCACTACCCCCAGACAGCCAGTCCTACCAACTGAGACCCCAGGTGACCCTCGCCTCTAGACAGTTGCACCAGTCCCCACCTGGCTCTCCAGTTTCCCGCTCCCTCACGGCCCAATGGGCTTCCCCCGCCAATGAGTCCCACACTGGAACCCCTTCCCTGATTCAGGTAATATGCACTACCCTTATCCTCATTCAGCACAACTGGCTTAGGAGCTGGAATGTATTTCTTTCCTTATTTAATAGCCTTAAGACTATATGCACACCTCAGCACTTGGTCGCCCTGCAGGATCCTCCAGTCTTTCAGGGGCGGCTACCAATATTTTCCTATTATACATCGTTTGCTCCACCTACTGCTAACGGTGCCAAACCTATGGTTGCCATTTATGCTCACATTGATTTTATGCAAGTTTTTGCATTGCTACCGGTTTATTCGACCGGCTGGATTTTATGGCAATTGATGTTCACTCCGACTCAGGTGTGGTTAATTCGACATATCGGGTCATTCGTGTTTATAATGCATACTGCACCACTGGGCGCTCATCTTACCTCCGCACAATCACCTGACCCTCCTTGTTTAGGGAACATGCTTTCCCTACCCTACTGGTTGGTGATCTCAACCTCCACTATCGACTTCCTGACCACTTACCAGTCCTTTCAGATAATGAATTTAATTTATCTTCCCGCTATTTTGACCTGGCCTCTGAGCTAGTCCATTCACTTCTTAACACACCAGGCGGATTTACTAGGTTTCCCTTCGATGGCACAACTAGACCAGGAGTCTTGGACCTTGCCTTTGCAAATTCCTCTCTTGTCCCCTTTGTTAGTTCAAGGTATGTCACCCTCCCACTAACTGACTACGACCACGTCCCAATCACAATCACTGTAACCTACTCCGAAGTATCTCGAGAATCCCCAAGGGACTCTGAAGATACTATGAGGATAGGGGGAGAAGCGTCGAGAGATAGGTCTTCAATAGACAAGGTAAAAGGTGTGGAACTAATAGAGTAACTGTTCAACTTATGGTATTATAGAAGATAGTCCTGTGAGGCTTGAGAGTCTGAATCCTTAAGAGAATGCAGGCTCTTTTAATACAAAAGATTGTAGCTAGGAAAACTAAACAAAAGCGCAAACATCCTGTCCAACAAACATGCTAACAGAGGGAGCATAACCAGGTAACCATATTCCAAAAACAGAGGGTTAAAAGGGACAGGATGGAACTAACAAAACAAGTAATGGAATCTAAACAAAAGAGAACAAAGGATCTCTAATACTATACAAATCCAGTAGGTATAGCAGGAGGATAGCGATACCCAAATGGGTTGAAGCAAGGAGGGGTAGTGATAAGCTAAACAAGGAAAGAATAACCAGTTAGGAAGTCATAACCAAGTAGGAAGGGACAACCAAATAGTAGCGCTAATCAGGTATAAACCCAAATAACTAATAACCAATATCAAGTCAGTAGTAATAGTAGAAACATAGTAGGATTCTGTTACAATCACCCTCTCCATCCCCTTTCTACACCAGCCTGTCCGCGCTCCTAACTAGACCAAAACCGATTGGCACTCGCTCTCCCCTTTCATCAGGGATATGTCAGTCCCAGCACCTCCCCCGCTCCCATCCTTAGCCTCACTTAGTACCTGGTTCGACCACCACCTGTGCACCCTCACCTGCCTCCTAGCCCTACACACGTCAAACAAGCTCCCATGCTTCAGGTCAAATCAATGGTGGACAGCTGAGTTATCTCACCTTCGCCAAGCTTTCAACAGACAGGCAAGGATATCTAACCTGTCCCCCACCACAACCCTCTCCAAGAGTACCCGCGCCTCCTGCCTTGTATATTTCAAGGCCATAAAAAAGGCTAAGCCATCACACTTGAACCTGTTCCTTGCCTTCCTGGATCTAGAGTATGTATGGGCTGCCCCTCGGATCACTAGCTGACCCCCCCCTGACCTGTTGCCCTCCTCTCCCAACACCACGACACCTGTCAAAGTCAACACCTACCTTTTGCATCACTTTTACCCTCTAAAAGACCCTCATCTCTCGTCGTCTATCTTGTGACCCTTTGTAGATATCCTGCCACTTCAGAAACAGTAAGTCTCCTTTGCCCTCCACAAGTCCTCCAACACCTCTGCTCCAGGCCCAGACCTGAATCCCTATGGCATATGGAAGAGGATCAACATCAACCCCACTTTCCTCACCTCTCTCTTAGGTCCCCTATTGACCTATAGTTTCCACCCCCCCTCCCTTTATAAAGCCAACAGCATTGTCCTCTTCAAGCCTAGCAAATCTAACAACAACTCCACCTCCTCCTTCTGAGTCATTGTCCTCCTAGAAACTATCTCCAAGATTCTGGAAAGTATAATGGCAACCTACCTATGGTTAATAGCCCACACTGTGGGCCTTGTCGACCCAAAGCACAGTGACTCACTTTCAGGATTAAGTACCTTAGACGCATGTGGTGCCCGAACATACAAAGTCCAAATCCTGCAGGGTGCAGGCCTCAAGACCTCTACCCTCTTTTTTGACATCAAAAAGAGCTTTGATAACATTTTCTCTAATTGTTTATCTTCCCTCCTCTGTGTCAATAGCGTATCTCCCTATATAGTTTCTTGGGTTCGTTCCTTTTTGACTGAGCGTAAATGTCACCTCATCTTTCAGGGCCCCACTAATATTATCTTGCCTGTTCAAGTGGGTGCCCCCTAGGGCTCCCCTATCTCTCCTTTGTTATTTTTGAAATATGTATCTTTCATACACTTGTCCATCTATAAGGGGATTATATTTTCCTATGTTGATGATTTTACTGTTGCTATTGGGTCTAAGTCATACAGGAGGAATACACAGCTTCTTCAACACTACTATACTCACCTTTGCAAGAAGGCCACCCTACTCAGACTCTCCTTCTCCATCCCCTACACTGAACTCATCCACTGGTGGACTCCATGGGATCGCTCTCCCACCTTATTGGCTCCAGTTTCTCTCGATAGGAGTCTCTTCCACCCTTCTTCGATGGTCCGATGGCTGGGATACTGGTTCACCCCCTCGATGGAAACCTCCACACACTCCCTCAAGAGGCTAGCCCTTGCGCATGGGGCTTTTTGTTTTATAAGGCAACTCTCTCCTCCAGGCATCCGCATAGTCCCCTACCTCAACCACAAGCTGGCTATGAGCCTACTCCTACCTATTCTCTCTTATGGAGCTAATCTCCTGTCACCATTGGTGATTAAGCAAGGCAGGATTTCACATGACTCATAGTTATGAGTCATAAGGCTGTCAGATTTCATACTATGACTCAGTAGTAGTCATGGGGTCTCACATGATGCACACTAGTACAATCATTGTTATATTGTGATTGGTTGATCCTGCGCATGACCCACACTTGTGAATCATATGTAGTAATGATTTTCGCACATGACTAAGAATATAAGTCATGGGTTTTGTACATGTGACCACTTTAGGACACATGAATTGTTTTAAAAGGTTTGAGTGGCTTGGTACGCTGCGCAGTTGACTCATAGGAGTCAGCTGATGGATTTCATAGTATGACTCAATTTGAGTCATGCCGATAGTGTAACTCATAGATATGAGTCACCAGGGGTAGGGTTGAGGGAAGAGTGCCTTAATAAGGACCTCTAGGTGGCCTGTAGTTAGGACGTCCTCCGTCTCCTCCACACACGTGGCGATTGAAATCTCAACACTACCAGTTTATCACCAACTATCTTCCCCCCCTCCCCCTTCTCCTTTGATAGCCATTCAGCCTAGGGGTGTTGGCGGCCCCTCCTCTTCTCATCCCCCTTGTTAGGGAATATCCTCACAGAGGGGTTCGTGTTAGTTTCATCTCACGATGTCTCCTCTCCCTCTCATACTCCACTTTTGCTAGGCCTCGCTTAGCATTTGCATGGTCGGTAACAGCTCACATCACGCTTACAGGTGGCGCTGTCAGTACCAGACACCCTGCCAATACGGCCCCAGCTGGTTAGCAGCTTTAGCGAGGAACACCCATGGTTAGTAGCACTACGGTCTCTCTCTCAGTTGGCAGTGCTCGTTCCACGATTCATGAAAGCGGTAGCTATGGTCTGCCTAGTCTGCTGTTTCTGGTGTTTGCCTCACCCTCCCTCCCCTCTCCTGTCGGTTGGATCGGCTGGCACCCTACTACTCCCCCTCACTTTGTGGTGCCCGGTATCACACCCCTGCCCCCACGACTTTTACCATGGTCGCAAGCCCTCCCGGTTACACTCTGTCATAGTATTGCACTGTCTCCTTGGCTGTTGCTAATGCTAGTTGGGTTCGAAGTAATAGCTGCCACTATCAGTCACATCTGGTTATAGGTGGCTCCTGGTCCTGTATCTCTTTGAGTGTTGGGATTAGTTTTCATTTGTGGTTATATTTTGTTTTGTTTTTTGCTGGAGTCTATGTCAAGGATTTTCCTTATTGTAACAGGCGCTAGCCTGTGTGAACGGATATACAATAGAGCCTAAGCGGTAGCCT
>QFET01002080.1:0-35731 GCA_003316355.1 Tuber calosporum
AGCTACCGAGTATATCAAGGTTGGCAATGGATCATGGTGGAAAGGGGAGGACCTGATCAATCACGTTCTTAATATTGCAGTCCCAATTTTCGAAGCAACCTTTCCTAATGCGCAGGCATTATTTCTTTTCGACCATGCTACTTCACATACAGCTGATGCAGCAAATGCTCTTCGAGCTTCACATATGAACATGGACCCAGGCGGCAAGCAGTCTCATCTTCGTGATGGATGGTTTTATGAACCTAATGGAGTTACCTTGTATCATCAGAAAATGAACTTCGATTCAAATGACTTGTCAGTGACTGAGAGATGGAGAGGCATGCCAAAAGGATGCAAGAGAGTATTGCAAGAGCGTGGTCTCAGGCCACAAGGTGGATTAAGACATGATTGCAGAAGCAGGAAGGCTAAGCAAGACCGAAGTCATACAAGTAATTCTTGCTGTGCAAGACGTCTACTCTCTATACAGCCTGACTTCCAAGAGCAAAAATCACGACTTCAAGATGAGATTGAGAAAAGAGGCCATCTCTGTCTCTTCTTCCCAAAATTCCATTGTGAGCTAAATTGGATCGAATACCGATGGGGAAGAGCAAAGTGGTCTACACGGAAGAATTGCCAATATAATTGGCCTTCACTAGTTAAGACAGTTCCAAAGGCCTTACAGGAAATTCCTTCACTTTTACTTCTCAAATACTGGTTCAAAAGTATACGTATACTTAATGCCTACAATGCAGGATTACGATATGAGACAGCCCAATTTACTGATACTGTATATAAAAGCCATCGCCGTGTGTCCTTAGCTCAAGACTCCTATTAGTTTATTGTATTTTAAAAAGCACATACTCAATTTTTTTTTTAATTCACTTCTCTGCTTCCCTCTCTGGTGTTTCAATTCATTTTATCGTACTCAGCATGTCTTGGCAATTCCGGGCTCAACTCCGATCGGTTGCAACGGAGTTGCTGTTTCACCGGAGGACCCGCCTTTAGGCACTTTGCACCGTATCACCGGGAAGCCGGATGTCTCAAATGCTGAGTCAGCCCATCAAGACCCCTGACAGTTAAATATCCTAAGTCATATTTTAAGAAAGTAAACAACCTATAACATCTCCTTGTACAACAATGGCATGCGTGAAGCTGAGAAAGGTAACCAGCAGTGATCAAGAGGAGCGGATTCGGGAGGCATTGCTAAAACGGAGAGAGGAGGAAAATACCCAATGGGCCACACTTGCCTTGGAGTTTGGTATTGCGGGGTCCACACTAAACGATAGATGGAAGGGGGCAGGAGAGCAACGTGAGGCTCATTCAGACCAGCAAAAGCTCCCACCAATGGCTGAAAAGGCTCTGGAGTGGTGGTGTCAGCAGTTAGATGATTGGGGATTTCCACCAAGAATGGATATGTTGAGAGGAATGGCAAATGTCCATGCCCGAAAGAGAGCTGAGCAAGAGGAGGTCCCAGAATTAGATCTCCTAGGGAAGAACTAGATAACTCGCTTTCTTGATCGTCATCCCCAGCTTGCGGCCAAATTCAGTACCCAAATCGATTGACAAAGAGTCTTTGCAAATAATCCAATTACCCTCCGAGATTAGTACAACAAGCTTTAGCAACTGCTACGCCAGCACCAATTCTCCCCAGAAAATATCTGCATCATGGACGAAAAAGGATTTATCCTAGGCTTTTTCCTTCTCGAGCAAAAGTAAAATGCCGAGCTGCCAGATGCAACCCACCTGTTGCACAAGATGGTGCACAGGAAATGTTGACTGTTTTGGTAGCGGTCTCAGCTCTTGGGACTGCCCTTCCCCCCTTTGTTGTTTACAAAGGGAAAGGTCATAATATGGGTTGGCATCTGGAAACAGAAGATCAAAAAGCGCGGTTTACTTATAGCCAAAATGGTAGGACAGATGATCAGCTTGGATTGACATGGCCGTGCGAGCACTTTGAGCCTAAAACGAATACCAAGCGTCCCAGGCTTCTAGTACTCGATGGCCATGGGTTACACATTACCTGGCAGTTCTGTCAGTTTGCATGGGAGAAGAATATTTATATTCTTTGCCTTCCAGCATACTCCACACATCTTCTCCAGCTGTTAGATGTTGGCATTTTTGGTCCGCTACAGCATTACTATGGCAAAGCAGCTGATATCCATATGCGGGATACTCGAACTGGGGTCAAAAAGGGCACCTTCTGGACCTTCTACAGTGAAGCACGCACTCTCACCTTTCAGCCTAATACCATTCAGGCTGCCTTTCGTGCAACTGGTATAGTTCCATTCAACCTAAATAAGGTGCTAGTAAAAGTCACAAAAGTTGCAAAAACTACCATGCACCATTGTCCAAAAGCCATTTTTCATCCCGTCGCCACCGCCGCTAACTCCGGCACCAAGCCCTTCCAGCTTCAAGTATTTACCCTGCTTCTCCTACTAGCTTCTGCAAATCATACCTTGCAGTAGTTCTCCGTTTAGCTGATCTTACCTACTGGGCTTTTACTGAAGTAGAAATTGCAAAAGCCGAGGCACAAAGACTAGGCGATGGATATAAAGGGAAGTGGGCAGTCAAGGCAGATCGGGGAGTGCTCTCTAGGGCTTGTATTATTACTGGAGAGGAGATTATTTGGCTCTGACACGAGTTAGAAGCTCAGGATCAGAGCAAGATAAACTGGAAGCCTACAAAGCGAAAACCTTCTTCTCAGCCATCAGCAACCACCGTAACCTGTGCACCCTATTCCCGTACTGATAATGTGAAAATTGTTGATACACAGGAGGTCATTGAGCTTCATGACAGCTTATCCAAGTCAGAGGAAGGTTATCAATCCTCTGATCCCTCTGACACCCTTGATTCCACTCCTCCCCGTCATCCAATACTCTCTCCTGTTCTTAATACTCTCACCAATGCAAACCTCCGGGTTCCCAACTGTCCTCTAGCAGTGCGCCTAAGGTCGCCTACTTAGTTGTCTCACTTCACTTCACTTATTTCTTTTGCCAGTCTTATGCTTTAACCTTTTCTTACTTTTTTTTGTATTTATTAATTCCCACCTTTCTTCAATGTTGTTTATCCTATTCTGTCTTCTAGTTTATTTGCCATGTGTCCTGCTTTAGTTCTCACATTGTATTGAAGCGAAATCGCTTTGTTTTCATAATATACGATCAATAGAACGGTTCTATTGAGGCTCTTAGTGAGACATCCGGTTTCTTTGTGATATCCGGTATCCCTGTGGGATACATTATATCGTATTGGCCGTATGCATGAGTAGTGCCTTTCCTGGTAACCCCAACAGTATAAACCTGCTGGCCCTTGTTAGTAGGTGTAAACTAATATATTGTAATTATGTTACTGTCCCCATTCTGAAATAATATAATCTCTTGCTAAGGTCTTATTTCCCCTCACTTGACTTCTAGTAGTATAGGTAAAAAGTAACCTAAGTGTTGTAGTAGCTATCATCTCAACTAGTAGAATCTTATTTCTTATCCCTAGAGAGTTGCTAGATATCCCTGTATACTCTTAAACTAGGGCAGGCAGTGGTTGAAAGTTCCATAAGTTCCCTAAAGCTACTGATATAGTATAAGTTAATCTGTGATAATAGTTTATTATTATAGGCTTCTTTCCTGTATTCCACTATACTTTAAAATGGGTTTAAAAGGGTTTCTATAGGTTCCCTTGAGCTACTAGTCTATTCATACCATTTTCAATATACAAGCAGCTTTCCTGTATTCATCCGAATGTGATATGTACTAGCACGGTGCTTCTATTCTTGTGTATCATTGATAGGTATAAGATTACATATTAAGGGTAGGAGATTCTATGGAATTTGATCAGGTTCTAGGTGCCTTTATTAGACACAGAGGTTGACTACGAAACCTGGCAACTAATTTGGGGGAAAATAGAGCAATCATGATTTTTGAGTAAAACTTATAAGATTGAGTAGATCTCGTCCCCTTTGCTCGACAATTTCAATTGATATATACTCACTATCTATCTTCTAACAATTTTCAAGTTTCTTTCAAAGTGCAAGCTCATTTTACTTTGGGAATATTTCTTTTCCTCATACCCAAAAGATATCAAGGAGCTTCTTTCCACAAAAAGTTGCATACTCAGACATGTAACAGATGTTATCCTTATTCTGTTGTTGAAAAATATTTGTTGGTTTCTTCATATACCAATAATTTCCAAGAATGCTATTGTGAAAACCTGGTTCATCAGACTATGTATATCAGGCTAATCGGCAGAGCTCAGCAGTAGGCATATAGGATAACTATTCCCTATACTTAGCCCGTTATAGAATCGCATGATTTTGCTTTTCCTTCCTGACCTTTTTAGTCAGTTAGTAGACCTTGGTAGGTATTATAATAGGTTACAGCCATAATCATATTTCTAGCAGAGTTACTGCTTCACCTTTGTTTCACTCAGTAAAAGTTGTCCCTTAACCTCAAAATAAACATTACTAGAATTGTACTAAGGTTGTCCTAACTTGATATAATATCAACTGAAAATAGCAACTTCAAATTAACGCACTAGCCTAACAGGTCATGTTATATACCGGGTGAACATGGTCTGCTCAGAGCAATAGTGGAAACATCAATATTGTAACTGGTATTGGTTACTATTATTATGGCTGACACGGCTAAGGGAATACGCAGGGCTAGTAGGAGGATAGGGTTAAATATAGGGGATATGGGACTAGACTTGCAAGTCTAAAGATGTGACACACTTCGCTTCCCCTATTTTCCTGCCACTACATTTTGCACCACCAGGTCAAATGTGTACTCGGTTCCCATGATCCTATCCACACCTCTCCTCACTTACGTCCTTGCGTACCCTAAGCCTGGTCATGTCGCAAGCCGGTCCCCCTTCTCCCCCTCTTTTCGCCTCCGCCCCTGCACCACCCTCAGCCACTGTCTCCACAGTGGATGTCCCCCCCCACCTCAGGTTCCTCTCCTCTTTCCTCGACGAAACCAAGGAAGTTATCAACTTCTCCTCTGCTCAGGTCCCCACCATCTCTCCCTCAGGCCTCAATGACCTCTCCACTGGTGAGATCACCTTATCCTGCTCCTGTCTAGCGCTCTTCTTGCAATTTCGGCCCTTGGCGCCCAGCTCGACTCCCTCTCATCAGCAGTCACACTTCTTAGAGTTGGCTTACCCAACCCAAACTCCACAGCCGACCTTGCAGCCCCCAGCCTGGCCTCAATCCGTTCTGAGCTCCATGATCTGGCCCACCGTGTCACGCTTGCCCATCCTACCACCACCGCTACTCCTTCCACAATCCCTCCCCATCCTGGCATGACCCAGAGGCGCCCAGCACCCCCATCTGCCATTCCTCTTCCACCTCCTGCCCCTGCCTCTGAAGGTACCCCGCTGGTAATCCATGGTTTCTCTGGCGATCAGTTCCGCGACCGTGATACTTCTGCCCCCTCCTATACCCAGATCGTAGTAGGTAGAAGGAACAGGAGAAAGTGTCCAACTAGCCCCCCCTCTGCAGTCAAGGTTGCGGCAGCTGCTGCCAACCAAGCCACCTTTGTCTCCTACAGTCCTGGCTCCCCCTCCCCTCATGCTCAACCACCACCCTCTCCAACTCCACTAACCACCGCAGCACGCAGATTCTTCGCCCTCCTTTCCTCACCAGCCCACCGCACTGATGCAGCGGTTATCTCCGTCCTCCTTCCAGACCTGTAAACCGCAGTAATGGTTGATGCCAACTCCGCCCGGCCCCTACTGCCGTTCAGATTGCGATCCACTCTGTTTCCTCTGCATGCCTCCCCGAGAATGAAGATGACCTCTTCTAATGCCTCTCTATATCAATCCTAAACTCCACTGGTGTTCCTATCCTTTCCGCTAGGTTCCTTATTAGGGACCCCGCCTCTCACCTCAAACACTCTTGCTCGCTTGTCATAACTACAGCCCCCAAGCACGGCTCCTCCCTCCTACCACATGTTCCTCCTTTCTCAGCCAATAGGCGGTCTGAAAGGGTTCTCCTCCTCTCTCTACACACAATGGTACAATTGCTGGGCCTTTGGCCATGTGGCCCCCCGATGCAAACCACCCCACCCAGTCTGCCCCATCTGCTCTCTCCAGCACACGAGGGCCGACCGTAGATGGTGAAATTCCTCCTGCCCCAAGCAGGGTAAGAACAAAGCCGTACTCAGCTGCTAACTAACCTCCCCCCCTCGCTGCCCGAACTGCAATGGGGATCACTCCGTCAGGTGATCAGGAATGCCCCTCCAGACCAGCTCCTCCCCCCGCTTTGCCGGCTCGAGGCCAACCCACCATAGATGATAACAAGATGGATATCTTGCCAGATCTCCCCCCCGGCTCCACAATAGTCTCACACCCCTTCACACCCACTCCTGGTCCCTTAGGTCCTGCCGTTGACCTAACCACCTCCAGGCCCATGTGGCCAGGCCAGTCTGCCCCTGGCATGTCCAGGTCCTCATCACAGCACGGTGCCCCGCCCACCCAGGTGGTGCCCAGCCCCTCTCCTGCCCCCCGTAATCCTCTTGGCTCTGACCAGTAATGGATTAAAAAAAAAACCTCTTCCACGCATAAGGCCCCTAGGGCCTCGTCCTCTCTCACCCTTGCTCAACACAACTGCCTGGGTAGCTGGGATGTGTTTTCTCCCTTTTTTGATTCTTTGGTTGAACTTTCCTTTCCTATTTCCGTGGTTTGCATCCCGGACCCCAAAGTTTTTCGAGGCCGTGTTCCCACCTTTCTGGTTTCAAGTCCTTTTCTCCCCCTTGTTCCTCCCAAAAGAAGCCACGCGTAGCCTGTTATGTTTCCTCCGCAATACTTTCCATGAGCGTTATACTACCTGTTTTTTTTGAGAGGTCTGACTCTATGGGCCTTAATTGTTTCCAGACACATAAACTGTTTGTGTTTTCCTTTCCACGCCTCCGTGTACTGAACTCATATTCACTCCCTGGTAGGGCCTCCTCCTTGTGTACAATTTCTCCTCTTGAGTTTTGTCCATTGGATGGCTTTCCTATTCTTTCCCTAGGAGATTTCAACATCCACCACCCCTCCTGTGACCCACTACAGGCCCACTCTCCCACGGAGTTACCAGTTTCCTTTCCTTACTTCTCAAGAGCGGCTGAGGTTGGCTTCCAGCTCTTGAATACCCATGGAGTCTTCAACTGGTTCCCTTTAGGTGGCAGGGGCAGGCCCTCTGTTTTAGATCTTTCCTTTGCCTCTACGGGAGTATTTCCTTTTTTCTCCTCATGGAGCACTCCCCTCCCGTCAACTGGCTCAGACTATGTTCCCATTTTGCTCTCCTTTAGGCATCCTAAAGACACACAATCACCTCCCTACCCAAATTGCGCCTTGACTGACTGGGCCACCCTGTCGCCCCTGGTCGAGGAGCTGACAGTCCCTGATACCCCCAGCCTCCCTACCCCAGCTTCTCTTTCCTCCTGGTTCGACCCCAACTTCAGTCATGTTCTTTCCCTGCTCCGCAACCACACTTCCCTCTCATGCCCGTCCCCCAGGGCCAAGCCCTGGTGGTCACCCCTCCTCTCTACTCTTAGGAAAGAACACCCAAGCTATACAACCATAATGTCTTCTAAGCAAGGACGAACCAACATAATACCGTCGCAGAAGTGACAAAAGCTCACTCATGAGGTACCTAAATGCTACTAATGGCCCATAGGAACAGCACATCTCTATGTGTACGGGAAACGATATCGAATAAGAGTCCTATTAGACTGCGGATCTAATATTTTCGTCATGCACGAGAATTTGGTCTAGGAGATGAATATTCCTAATGAATCTCGCAAAGATCCTAGACCTATTTTGGGTTTTACGGGAGATGAATTCTCCACGGGAAGGGATTATACCCTGCACCTTTGCCTGGAAATTGGGAAAAATAAATATTTATTGAAAATTGTGTGCGAGATCGCACCTACAGGAAACTATGGAAAAATAATCCCTTTCGGATGGTGGAACAATGAACACCCCAATAAGGGAATTCATGACCCGGAAAGTTGGATCTTTGAGGATCCAGAATGTCCACTTCATTTCTTGCCAGAAGATGAAGGTATCTCAATCGAATGCGATAAGGGGGTTCTAGAAGACCCAGAAGTGGTGGTTATTGGACGAGTTGCGAAGGTAGATTATGAGCCTGATATAATACTCGATACTCTACCAGCTGCGTACCACAGTTATAAAGACCTTTCTTGCCCCTCAAAAGCGGAGAAACTACCATCTCATCAAACCTTCAACCATGCTATCAACCTCAAACCTGATACTCAACCACCTTAGGGACCTATATATCCTCTCTCGGAAAAGCAGTTAAGAGCACTACGAACATATATAGATGATATGTTAAAACAAGGGAAATTTCCCCCTGCAAATCACTGGCAGGAGCACCGATTCTGTTTGTGCCTAAACAAGACGGACGCATAAGGTTGGTAGTTGACTATCAAGGGCTAAACAAAGTCTCTATCTATAACAAATATCCACTACCCTTTATGACGGAACTACGCGATCGCGTGGAAGGAGCCACTATTTTCACCATGCTGGATTTAAAGGACGGTTACCACTTGATCCGCATAAGAAGTGATGACATGAGGAAAACAGCTATTTGAACACGATACGGCTTATATGAATATAATCTTATACCATTTGGTTTGGGAAAAGCACCAGCCACCTTCGAGTCAATTATGATTATGATCCTGAAGGACTTCCTTGATGAAGGAGTCATGGTTTACATTGATGATATACTTATCTACTCTAAATCTGCGAAGGATCATATCATATTGGTTAAGAAAGTCTTAGAAAGACTGTGAGAATACAGAATGGCAATCTCGCATTCAAAAAGCACCTTCCCTATCACATCAGTTGAGTTCCTGGGGTATATTGTGGCAGTTGATGGAGTCACTATGAGCGCCCGTAAAGTGGAATCCATCAAAGTATGGAAACCACCTGCGTCGGTTAAAGAAAGTCAAATATTTATGTGCTTCGCCAACTTCTACTGAAGATTCATAAAGAATTTCTCCGCGCTTTGTGCGCTAATCACCGATTTGCTCTCGGGAAACCCTAAGGATTTTGCTTGGTGTGAAAAAAACAAGTAGCATTTAAGGAGCTCAAACGTAGGTTCATCACAGCGCCAATATTGTATCATTTCTATCGGGATAGGGAGATAATCGTGGAAACCGATGCCAGCGATTACATACTAGGATGTGTCTTTTCTCAATACAAGGACAAAAAGCTACATCCAGTTGCTCTACACTCCCGAAAGTTGACACCCGCAGAACGCAAATATGACATTCATCACATGGAATTGTTGGCAATATTGGTTGCATTGCAAGAATGGTGACACTATCTTGCTGGAACAGATGAACATTTTACAATTTATACCGATCATCAAAACCTGCAATATTTCCTCACAACCAAGGCATGGTCGGCAAGACATATCCTTTAGGCTCAGAAGCTTACCGACTTTAACTTTAAAATTGTCTACCGACCTGTAACCTGAGTAGGCAAACCGGATGTATTGACCAGGTGGCCAGAGCACCGCCCTAAGGAGGGCGCTGAGCATGCCAAGCAGGCTATACTTCAGTCTCACCACTTTGAAAACCTCCAGGATAACCGAAAGTTAATTGTCTTGGTTATCTGGGGTAAAGAAAGCATGAAACAGCTCTGACTAGGATTGCCCCCAGGGGAACAAACCAATATAATAAGGGTTAAAAGACTTCAACGAGAAGCAAGACTCCCAACGCCAGGTTCCAAGCTAGCAGCATGTGATGACCTGTACTGTACAGAAGAAAAGACCATTCCTGGGAAACGGCAAGCGCCCTTAGGAACAGGATTGGCTATTGGACTACCAATTGGAACATATGCGCGCATTTCACCACATAGTGGGTTAGCAGTCAAGCATGGTATTTCTATAAGAGCCGTAGTAGTAGACGTGGACTATTGAGGAGAGGTTAAGATACTCCTAGTCAACACTACTGACAATGCTTTCCAGGTACACACAGGAGACCGTATAGCACAGATTATTGTGGAAGGAATTGATCAGAGAGAACTTCATGAGGTCTTGGAGTTAGATGATACCAAATGAGTAGGCTAAGGGTTTGGCAGCTCAGGCATACGGTTGGAAGAAATACAACCACAATTATGCTTCCTAAATTCTGACTCAAAGCGCGAATATCTGGACTCAACCGACATTACATTACACACAATTTGCATTAAGGGACAAGCACTAATGTCCAATGCAATAATTGCAAAATGCGAACTCAAGAAATTTGATATAAAATTCTTGGAACGATTAATAGAAACGGCAAGCGAGGATCCAGATTGGCTGAGAAGAAAACAGGGACTGGAACGTCTACAGGATAATGACAAAGAAATGCCTAAACAATTGACCCTAACGGATGGAATGCTCTTTAATAAAGAACGCCTATATATTCCATAATACGATACTCGGCCGACAGATATTGCAAAAGGCTGTCACGACACTATGATTGCATGACATTTAGGTCAGGAAAAGACTCTGAAAATTATCACTAGAGGCTTTTACTGGAAAGGAATCACGAACTGGATAAACGACTATGTACGATCCTGTACCGAGTGCTAAAAGGCAAAGGCACTAAGACATGCACGCTTTGGGCTATTACAACCACTACAGGGCCCATTTGCCGCTTGGGCATCTACCTCGGTAGATTTTATCACACAACTTCCTAAATCTGCAGGATGCAGCCAGATCATGGTTGTAGTCAACTGGTTTACCAAAATAGCACACTTTATGAGCTTAGAAGAAAGCGGGACCGCAAAGGATGTTGCAGAGGCATTCATCAAAGAAGTTTGGAAACTTCATGGGTTACCCACAGAAATCATCTCAGACATGGACGCAAAGTTTGCAGGAGAATTCAGGGAATCATTGTACAAGACATTAAATATCAAAATAAAAATGACTACAGCGTACCACCCTCAAACTGATGAACTAACGGAAAGAGTCAAGCAAGTGCTGGGAGGCAATCTACGAATATATGTCAAGTATGATCAGGATGATTGGTACCATGTACTACCGTTAGTTGAGTATGCATATAACAACTCGGTAACAAGTGCTCATGGAATAACTCCCTTTTTTGCAAACTATGGTTACCATCCGCAAACAGAATAGATGAAGGAGCGAGATTCTCAGAATCCGGGAGCTACATAGTATGCTCACTGAATGAAAGCGATACATGAAAAAGCAAAGGAATCACATGAGAAAACTTGTGAAGGGATGAACAAGTTTTATGACAGTAAAGCACGAAGTCAACCAGACTTCAAAATTGGTGACTTGGCCATTCTAAACATGAAGAATATCCACACCAAGCGACCATCCAAGAAGTTAGCGCCAAAATTATAAGACCCGTACAAAATCCTAGAGCAACAAGGAGACTGTGTCTACAAATTGGAAATATCATAGCGATGGAAAATCCATCCAGTATTCCATGTATTGCTACTCGAGCCATACCGAAAATCAGTTTGACCTGGCCGAGAACAACCACCCCTGACACCAGAAGAAGTTGATGGTGACCTTGAATGGAAGGTGGAGAAAATTATTAAAAGTGAAATAGTCTCTTATGAGTAAAGATTCAGAAGACGTTTATAAACGATCCAAGAACTTCAGTACTTTGTCAAGTGCAAAGGATGTTCTGAAGATGATAACACCTGGGAACCACTGGAGAACTTACAGCATGCTGAGGAATTGATAGAGGATTTTCATAGGGAAAATGCGGTAATGCCAAAGTTACGCCAAGTAGCATCTACGGAATGGTTTTTCCTGTTGTGGCCAAGTTGTTGCAAAAGGTTTTTTAACCCTACTAGATAGAGTACTAAGTGGAAGAATTGCTTCGAGACGAAGCTTGGAAAGGGGGAGCTGATGTTACACATATGGGATATGGTACTAGACTTTCGAGTCTAAAGATATGATGGTATATAGCGCCGGGAGGTGACTATATTGACTACAACCCACACTGGCTAGAAGTAGGATCGTATCCTGCACTACTCAGCCTCGGTTAAAGATGATAGACTAATTTATCCAAGTGGATCTATTACGTATTCTCCATTCTTGATGATCCGAATGCATCTGCACATGAGTGCATATATGCAGGAAAGACAGTTATCCAGACTGATCACCAGGTATTCCGTATAATGTTCGCAAATGGGCGGCATCAACTTGAACTTACTTCATTTGGCAAAGAGATCGAAGGCTCTCTACTGGTGGAGTACTTGACACCCTCAGAGAAATAGACTGTCCAGGGGGTCATTTGTTGTAGTGGGGTCATACATCTTCAGGGTCAAATTGTGTTCGCACTTTCAAAGACCATGGCCAAAGACTCTCAGGATACTTCTTTATATGGCCAACACAAGTACTCGGAAAAATTATATAAATAGTTAGGAAACCACCGTAGTTAAGGGATCATCAAGCAATGGAGAAGAGACCTTAACAATATAATCAGTTTATCAAGTTATTCAGTTGATAAGCTGTCGAGAAAACCTTTATCCTTTATCATTCATTTTACCGAGCTCCGCTGACAGTTCTCCGAGTTTCTCGATACAAGCACGGCCTAGACAATTCAACCGTACCGAATTGGCTACCCCATAACACAGCCCGATCTAATACTAAACTAGGCTAAAACTAATTGGTCCACCCTCCTTCCTCTTCCTAAAGAATTGTCAATCCCAAAACCTCCCCCTCTTCCGACATCTGCTTCCCTGAGTGCCTGGTTCGACTGCCATCTGGGTACCCTTACCTCCCTCCTGGCCCTCCACACACCGAACAAACTTTCTTGCTTCAGGTCAAAACACTAGTAGACAACAGAGTTATCACAACTCGGTCATGCTTTTAATCAGGAAGCTAGGATCTCATGCTTATCTCCGGCTCCAAGGCTATCTGACTCCGCCAGTGCCGCTCACCATGTATACTTAAAGGCTATAATGAAGGCAAAGGCTACACTGTGGGATTTATATCTCGCTTCCCAGGACACAAAGTCTGACTGAGCAGCCCGCCGGATTGCCAGCGGGCACCATCCTGAAAGCTTCCCTTCATGTCCTAATACCTCCACCCCTATTGAAGTCAATACCAGCCTCCTACATCACTTCTTCCCCCTAAAGAACCCCAGCCCTTACCCTCAATCCTCCACCCCTTTGGAGACTTACTCCAATTACAAAAACAGGTGGTTTCGCTGGCTCTCCGCAAGTCCTCCAACACCTCCCCTCCTGGCCCCGAACAGACCTCATATCGTATTAGGAAAACACTCAATCACACCAGCTCCTCCTTCCTCACCTCCCTCCTATGTCCCTTATTGACCTATGTCTTCCAGCCCACCTCCCTTAAAAGGCATAATGGCATTGTCATCTCCAAGCCTGGCAAGTCTGACAATATCTCCCCCTCCTCTTCCGTGTTATTATCCTCCTAGAATCTGTTTCAAAGATTCTAGAAATGATAATGGCAACCCGCCTATCACTAATGGCCCACACTGTGGGCCTTATCCACCCTAACCCATGCAGCTCGCTCTCAGGGCTAAGTACCTTTGAGCCATGTGCCGCCGTTATACATGAAGTTCGCATATGGCAGCGTGCGGGCCTCAAGACCTCCACCTTGTTCCTGGAGATTAAAGAGAGCTTTGATAATATTTCCTCTAGCTGTTTACCTTCCCTTATGCGTACCAAGGGTTTATCTCCTTACATGATTTCGTGGGTTCAGTTATTTTTGACCGACCACAAATGCCGGCTGGTTTTTCACATCTCTGCTAATATTTTTTTACCTATTCAAGTGCACACCCTCTTGGCTCCTGTATCTCTCCTCTATTATTTCTTATATATGTATCTTTCCTACATTTGTCAATCCCTGATAGGATTATGTTTTCTTATATTTATGATTTTACTGTTACTGTTGGATCTGCGTCATACTGGAGGAACTCAGAACTTCTTCAGCATTATTACTCACGTTTCTGCAGGAAGGCCTCCCCCATCAGAGTATCCCTCTCCGTTGCCAAAAACGAACTCATCCACTGGCGCATCCCACGCGATCGCCCTACTACCTCTATGGCCCATGACTCTCTAGAAGGTAGCCTCTTCCACTCCTCCTCCTTAGTCTGATAGCTTGGGTACTTGTTCTCCCCCTCCATGAAGACCTCTTGTAACCTACTCCCAAGTATCTAGAGAATCCCAAAGGGGCTCGGAAGAAACTATTAGGATAGGGGGAGAAGCGACGATAGATAGGTCTTCAAACGACAAGGTAACAGGTATGGAACTTATAGAGTGACTGTTCAACTTGTAGTATTAAAGATTTTAGTCCTGTGAGGCTTGAGAGTCAGAATCCTTAAGGGATTGCAGGCTCTTTAAATACAAAAGATTGTAGCTAGGAAAACTTAACAAAAGCGCAAACATCCTGTCCAACAAACATGCTAACAGAGGGAGCATAACAAGGTAACCATATTCTGAAAACGGAGGGTTAAAAGCGACAGGATAGAGCTAACAAAACAAGTATTGGAATGCAAACAAGTAGGGACAAGTGGTCGCTAATACTATACAAATCTAGTATGCATAGAAGGTGGATTGCAATACCTAAATGGGTAGAAGCAAGGAGGGGTAGTGATAAGCAAAACAAGGAAAGAATAACCAGTTTGGAAGTCATAACCAAGTAGGAAAGGACAACCAAATAGTAGCACTTATCAGGTATAAACCCAAATAAGTAATAACTAACCTCAAGTCAGTTGTAATAGTAGAAATATAGTAGGATTCCGTTACATTCCCCTTAAAAGAAATAAAACAAACAAAACAAGATGGAATATCCTAAAGGGCTTAATGACCAACCCGCCTTTGGAGCATTCCACTCAATTTCAAAACATATAAACTTATCAGTAAACATATATGCATCACTGGTGTCAGGACCTTGAACCTTTATTAGCCCTATATTTCCGAAGATAAACCGATGATGCAGTTAGCTTTCCATCTCAGATTCGTCCAAGGTGGAGAGTGTTGTACTAGTATCAGATTATTAATAGTCTGAGTCTTGAAGTGGTTTCCGAAATCCGTCAGGGTCAAGCTCAGGTGAGAAGGGGGCATATTCGGGTTTCTGGAGTGTCCAGGGAGAGAAAGTCTGGCCATGGAACTAAGGGAGTCTGAGAGGTATAGATTCATTGTAGGTATCGAACCAGTAGGATCTTATGAGGGTGCAGGCGCCTTCTAGGATGTAGAGGGGTTCCCATGTGGCTTCGATTTCGTCCTAGTCTTTCCAGTGGAATAAGAACTGTCTCTTTCTGCAATAGATTTGATCTTAGAGTATCTTTTCTATTTCCTATTGCTGTTGTCCACTAGCATTGATGGTGACAGGTTCTTTGGATCTGGGTTCTGGTGTGTCTAGGAATGCGAAGGGGTTTGGTCGTAGGTAAATGCGAAGATGGCTTCTATGGATCCATGGGTGGATTCCTGCCATCATTGGGGGGAGTATGAGTTTGTAGTTGTTGTGTCTGTCAGGTCCTTCGCTCACTGAGAAGGGTCCTAACCAAGGTCCAACTAGCATGTGATTTCGTCCAACCTTATGGACATAGGGTGCTGACTTGAGGATAACTTCAGTTTTGTTAGGGATGATTGGAGGTTCATCCTTTCTTTTGTTTTTTCTGGAGGGAGTTTGGTGTGCTCTAGCCTTGTTGGGGGCATCTCTGGCGAGTTGCCAGTTCTTCATGATCTGGGAAGCAATCTCCTTTGCTGCTAGTACTGAAGTGGGAAGAACTCTGACACTAGGGGAGAGGTTTGGTAGTCTGCCAAAGGTGATTTCGAAGGGGGAGAGTTCTGTGCTAACACTGGGAGCTGCATTGATTGCAGTCTGGACATGAGGTAGGTGGCGAACCCACTTGGTTCCTTTTGGGTTCACATAGTTCTTAGGGTATTGGCGAACAATTCTGATTCTGCACTCAGTCTGTCCATTTGTCTGGTGATGGTAAGCTGTAGCCATGTTGAGATCAGCATTAGGATTCGCCATAAGCTGTGTCCAAAAGGATGATGTAAACCAGGGATCTCTATCAGAAACTAGGGAGTTAGGAGAAACCACGAATGCAGTAAACCCGGTGAATGAGGGTGTGTGCTGTTTCGACAGCTGTGATGTTTTAGGAGATTGGGATGTGGTAGGTGAAGCCACTGAATCTATCCAAGACAACCAGGATAAGTTCCAGTTTGTAATTGCTAGGGAAAGGTCCTCCAAAGTCAATTGCAAGGGACGAGAATAGCGGGAACCTGGGGACATTGAGAGGAGTGACTGATCCTTCAGGGACAGTGGAAGGTTGCTTGTTGAGCTGACATAGGTGACATCTGCGTAGATAGTCTTTAAAATCGTTTCTCATGGAGAGCCAGTAGAATTGTCTTGAGGCATATTCAAAACATTACTGCCAACCCATATATTTGCCATTTGGTCATGAGTAATGCCTACAATTTCGTTTCTGATATTAGCACCTTGATAGCTTGCTTCATAGGGGACATAAGAACAGTGTGTACTATCATCCTTCTCCTTTCTAATGACAACTCCATCATATATGAGCCAGTCAGGGTGATTAATAGCCTTGGTGACTACCTCATGGAGAGGGTCATTCAGGGTAGCATTTCGAATGCTGGTGTACCACTTTCCTTTCCTGTAGTTGGTAAGCTGAAAAGTACGAAGGTTAAGCTGTAAAGAGGGCTGATCCAAGAAGCAGTCCTCATAATCAACAGGGGATTCAGGGTTAGGTAGGTCACATCCTTGGTCAATATCCGGTATTTCTCTTTCTTTTCCCATATCAATACCTGTTTGAAAGACTGGGTAGCCATCACCCTCGTGGAGGGGAGGTGGAACAGCCGATCTGTGTTCTGCTCTGCGCTTGGGATGATGAGGGGAGACAAAGTTGGAGGAGGAGTAGAGAGGTAAGGGTGCTGGAATATGGCGAGATCCTGAGGGAAAGTCTCCTGTAATGTTACCACTTATGTGTGTTTGGCATTCATCCTAGGCACAGGCGGTTCAGTGCATGGCTCTATGTCTATTAGATTCAAGAAATCGGTCCAGTTCATTTACTGGGTGTCGTGGAGGGACTGGTGTGGGCCGAGGGTCAGGTCAGTAAGTGTTCTGCTGAGGGCGATATTTCCGGAGGTGGTGATTGCAGGGGATTACAATTGGGTGATTGAGTCATGGATTCGTTTAAAGCAGTTCGTGATTGCATCTGGATGCAGTGGTTGGTCCATATCCCCTGGAGGATTGTTAATTCTCACCGCAAGGCTAGACAGTTAAGCTTTAGCTCGCTCAATAAGTACGGAGGCAGGGGATAGCTCTTTAGGGTTGCTGAGATAGGAGGAGGTCTCGACAATTTCACAACCTTGAATAGAATTGGTTACAAGCTCTAGGGTATCTGCTGCATTGTCCATGGCTTGTTCAACAGTATCAGAGTGGTGATTCGCTTCTTGGAAGCTGGACGGATCTGAGCTGGTGCCATGATGTGAGTTCCACATGGAGTGGTGTTCAGGAGTAAGAATGCGAGAGGGTATTTGTAGAATGGGGGCAGAAGAAGGGTCTTGAGTATGGACGATGCAGAGGTAGTGTCTTGATACACTGTTTATGGCGGAGGAGGGGGTCTTTATAGGCTTCATCGCTGTAGGGTCTTCGAGTATTTGGTCTTCTTCAGCTGTGGTGTCTTCATATATCCTTGATAGTGCATCTGCAAGGACATTGTCTTTGCCACTTCTGTGTATGATATCAAAATCATAAGATTGCAGGAACATACGCTATCTTGTCTGGCGGTAAGGTAGGTCTGTCTGCTTCAGCAAAAAGGATAGTGCTTTGTTGACAGACACAACAGTGAACCTGGTGCCATATAGTATCGGATGGAATACCTGAATGGCATCCACAATCGCAAAAAGTTCCAATTCATAGACAGGGTAGTGCAGCTGACTTGTTGCAAACTTTCTGCTATAGAATGAGGAAGGGTATGCTTTCTCATGGGAGGGTCCTTGTCCAACCGATGCTCCTAATCCAACCTTAAAACGTCAGTAATGAGGGGTATTAGATCAGCTGATGTCGCATATGCGATGGGGCAGAGAGGAATTGCTTCCTTGGCCAGGCACTTAACCTGTTTGAAGGCTTCCTTATGCAGGGGTCGCTATTCAAATACTTCTTTGGAAATTAGGTCCCAGAGGTGGACATGGGTGGAGGCAAGGTGTGGGAGGAACTGTGCATGATATATCACAACTTCAATAAAGGTTTGAACTGCATTTTTCGAGGTTGGTGTGGGCAAGTCTTGGATGGATCGAATTTTTTCAGAATTTGCATGGATTCCTCTATCTTCTATAACATGTCCTAGGAGACAGAGCTTGGTTGCGAAGAATTTGCTCTTGGCTGGCGATGCTTTGATGTGGTGCTGCTTCAGTCTTCCTAAGACTGATCTGATATGCGAAATATGGTCCTCAAGAGTTTCTGATTAGATGGTAATGTCATCCATGTATGCTTAAATGAATTTTCCAATAAATCCATCTAGGACAAACTCTATAACTCTCATAGCTGTAGCAGGGGCATTGGCATCTCCTTGCAGCATAACTCTGCATGCAAAGGATCCAAATGGTGTCTTGATGGTGTTGTATTTCTCATCGCTTGGAAGAACTCAAATTTGGATGTACCAATATGCTAGGTATATGGTGGATCTGAACTTTGCTCTGGCAACAGTTCTGAATATCATGGCTTGGTTAGGAATCGCTCTATGGTCCTTGATAGTAATATCGTTTCTGGGTACAAGGTCTGCAAGCAGTCTGATTTCGCCATTGGGTTTCAGCTTTGGATATATGTTGACTGGGCTGTGTACCTGGCTTGGGTAAATGATTCCTTTTGTTTTCCAGTCTTCGATTAATGCTCTTTATGCAAGTATGATTTGGTCCGGTAATATGAAGAATCTCGGGTTATGGTCAGAAACTTTATCTTTCAGGTGAATGTGGTGGCTGTTATCCCTCATGGGTGATAATTCTGCAGTCTTTTTACCAGGGAATACTATAGGAAACTCGGAAATGAAGTCAGGGGCATCTACTTCATTCATGGCTAAAAATCGTGCTTGTATTTCTTTCTTGCATGTTAAGGTGATTCTTTTGTCAGGGAAGGTGATAATAGATTTTCTGCAATCTATTTCAGCATGGTGTGTGGTAAGGTAAGGCATTCCTAGGAAGATATCATAGTTGTCCAAGGAACAGACTAGGGCTTCAGAGACATCGCCGCTTTCTTGGTCACTCTGTATAACAGGCTTTACTACATAGTTGATTACTGAGCGTAATCCTTTAACTGCCATTTTCAGGTTGATAGGAGCTCGAGGTGTCGGGTAGGGATTTGGTCGGTAGTGACAAACCTTCCTGATATCAAGTTGTCTCCTATGGTACCTGTATCGAATAGTGCCTTTGCTTTGTGGCCATTGACTGTAATGTATACTTTGAGGGGTTGAGATTGATTTCTACTAGGTCCTGCATGGTTTGTGGTAACTGTGACAGTCTCCTTCAAATGGGGATTGTCTTCCTGGGTGTGGTATGTTCTGCTGACATTCTGGGGTCTCCTGGTTCCGCCAGGGCCTCCATTTCCTCGCTGCTGGATGCTCCAAAGCTTTTTCTTCTCAAAGCAGTTATTGGAGTAGTGTCCATGTTTTCCACAATAGTAACAGTCCTTATCTCTCCTGTGCTGGTCTATCTAAACTTGGGATATTCTTGGATAATGAGAGGTGTTGTGAGAGAACATTGATTGATTTCGCTGGGTGGTGTTCTGGGGGCGCTTGGGTGCTTTTGGGAAACTGCATTGGATAATGCATTTCCTAGACGATTTCCATAGAGTCCAGTAGAGTGGACAATTGCATCTCGCTTTTCCGCTATCTCTACTAGCTGGTCGAAGGAGGTATCTGAAGTGAACTGTGGTTTCACTTCTCGCTTGAGTTTGATATCCATGGCATCTAGCAGTTCCTGCTTCACTGAGTAGTCAGAAATTGTTCCTGGGAGGAGACTGTCTCTCAAGGTTTTAAGTGTGATTACAGTATCGGTAATCTGTGCTGTTTTTCCGCCCATAGTTTGCTTGACTTGTAGCCACTGTTCATAGATGGTATCTGTAGATGTAGATGGAAGGAAGTAGGACTCGAATTTATGTTTGAGTCCAGCAACCGTGTTGTCTCCTTGGAATGCTTCATATTGAGTGAATTTATCAAGGGCTTTCTCTCTACAATAGGCTCCCTAGTATTGCAGGGCTTGAGGGGCATTGTCAGTTATGCCAAAGCTGGCGATGTATTGATGGACTCTGTTGAACCATGAGTTGATTCTCAATGGGTCTTGAGCTTTTCCTTCCCCTGTGAATGTAAATAGTGCTGGCTATTTAGGACGATTATTTCCCTCTAGTAGGACTGACATGGCGATAGGTATAGGACTTGGTTTGCTTGGTGGAATAGGTAGATTAGGCGGTCTTGGTGGACTTGCTAAATCTACAGGTACAGGGCTTGGTTCTCAAGGTTCCCTTTGTAGACTGGGTGGTCTATGTGGCGAATCTTTGGATGCTAGTCATGGAGTGTCCTCTGGACCGGAATCTGATACTGATTCTGAGGTTGGTTCTTTCTTGGATTAGACTTCTTGGTGGAGCCGTTCTTGGACTTGTTCTAGGACATGGTCTGGAGCTTGGGCTTGGGCTTGGTCTTAGGCTTGGTCTTGGTCCTCTTCTTCCCTGCTGCTGCTATCTACTGAAGATAGTTCTGAATCCTCAGATGGTGATGCAGGTGTGGGTACTTGCGCTTGACTTTGGGGTCCTGAGGAGGATGCTACCGATCCTCTAGTGAAATGCCTTCTGGTATCTCATAGAAGCGAATTGGTTACTAGCTAGGGTGAGCTGGTCTCACGAGGAGTCCACTCAAGGCCTTCTGGGAAACAGGTAGGTGTACTAGTACTGCAAGTTCAAGGTAGGCGAAGGGTGATCAGTCCTCTGGTGAAGATCAAAGGTATACTTGAGTCTAGGTCAAAAAATGTAACCTACTTCAAAGTATCACGAGAATCCCACAGGGACTCTGAAGATACTATTAGGATAGGGGGAGAAGCGCCGATAGATAGGTCTTTAATAGACAATGTAAAAGATATGGACCTTATAGAGTGACCGTTCAACTTGTAGTATTAAAGATGAGACTCCTTTCAGGCTTGAGAGTCTGAATCCTTAAGGGATTGCAGGCTCTTTAAATACCAAAGATTGTAGCTAGGAAAACTTAACAAAAGCGCAAACATCCTATCCAACAAACATGCTAACAGAGGGAGCATAACAAGGTAACCATATTCTGAAAACAGAGGGTTAAAAGCGCAAGGATGGAGCTAACAAAACAAGTAATGGAATCCAAACAAGTAGGGACAAGCGGTCGCTAATACTATACAAATTCAGTCTGTATAGGAGAAGGATAGCGATACCTAAATGGGTAGAAGCAAGGAGGGGTAGTGATAAGCGAAACAAGGAAAGAATAACCAGTTAGGAAGTCATAAACAAGTAGGAAAGGACAACCAAATAGTAGCACTTATCAGGTATTAACCCAAATAAGTAATAACTAACATCAAGTCAGTTGTAATAGTAGACACATAGTAGGATTCCGTTACACCTCTGCTTAGTTCCTAAATATTTTAGCCCTTGCGCAAGGGGCCTTTACTCTTATCAGGCTACTCACCCCTTAAGGCAATGGAATAGTCCCTTACCTCAAACGCAGACTAGCAATTGACCTCCTCCTACCTATCCTCGATTACGCTGCTGACCTCCTTATACCCAAAGATGCCATGCTGGTTAAAATGCTGGTTTCCTGGAGCAAAGTCCAAAAGTGGGTCTCTAATTGCTTCTCATCGACTCAGGTATCTATCCTACTACGTGAGGCTTGCCTCCTGCCCCTAAACTCACTCCTCCCCCACTGGCGCAGCATGGTTGCAATCCACCTTGCATTTACCCCTCCAGATATCAACCCTGGCGTAGCTCGTCTGCCTCTATCGTTTTCATCATTTTCGTCCTACAGGGTGTAACACTCTTCCCGCCCCCTCCTTCCTAGCCTAAGGGCCAACTACATCCCCCTCCGATGGGACCAACCAAGGCCCATCCCTGAACTCCGCTCTTATCTCCCCATCGATCGGATATGCCGCCTGTTGGTCAAAGTTACCAAGGATGTTTTCAAACTCCCCTAAATAAATTCTCACCTGCTGCCGGCCACAATCTCTGCCCCCTTCTCCCATCCCAGGTGCGGTCTCCTATAAATTGATTTTGGAAGACTGCAGGAAGAACCTCCTCGCTGACTGCACCATCTTGTCCCCACCCTCCATGTATTACATGTATAAACTGTCTCTACGCACACATGCCTTCATAGGCCTTGACCGTTTTAGAGTTGGATGAATCCACCAAATGTGTGCTGGAAAGAGTTATCTTTCAGCCCAGCCCGCCTGGAGTGATGCTGACTGCTCCCTCATCTTACCGTCCTTGGTCTCTATGGCTGAGACCTTTCAGCATGCGATTCTCTACTGCCCTTCAAAGTGCCAGGAACGTCAGCTTTACCTTCCGAAGCTCTCCTCTGTGGGCCTTGACTCTCCGTTTGGGCCGACCTAGACCTCCATCTAGTCCTGGCCTCCTACCTCCGCCCCACACATACAAACTGCCCTCAAACTATGCTAGTGGTAATTGCTATCACTGCCTCCTCCTCGTCCTCTGGCTATGACTCAGGTTGACTGGTACTTTTCTTTCCTGTTTGTTTCTTTCCTCTCTGTTATGATTTCTTTAGATTTCATTTGATTTTATCCTTTTTGGATTAGTTGCCATTATTGGGCGAGGTGACGGTATGGTCATCATCAAGGTAGAACTTGTGCGGTTATTTCTTTTGTTGTGTACATTTGGACTTAACGTTTTATTTATGCTATAGCTAGCTCTCCATGCAGGTTCCTGTATGTTAACAGCGAATATATGAGATAATCAAAAAATCAAAAATCAAAAATGCTGTTGTGAAGGGACACACACCACGCCCTTGATTATCCTCCATCTAGAAACTTAGGCCTTTTTTGGCTGATGAAAAGTTCGGTTTTTGTGTAGCAATAGCCACGCTAAACCAAATCCTATCCTTCGCTTTAGCATAACTCTCTAGTGATAGAGGATGACTTCCTGTATAACAGTGATGGCTACTGCTTCTCCTGGCCCCTCTAGGTCAGCCTCGTGAACCCAGCCCCGCATAGCCTCCTACTCACACCATCCCCCTTGCGCCAGCATACCTGGACTCCTCCCTAACCACCTGATCTCTACCCAAATCCTCCTAGACGTCATTGTCATCCAGTTTAGCCTCTCCCTAGAGTCCTTCCCTGCTTTTGACTACTCATACCTCAAAAACGTTTTCCGATGGAGAGGCTACCATCATCACACTCCTGTGCACAGCATTCTCTCGAATCAAAGAGGTTGTTAGCCTACTTGCCATTCTTACCACCTGTGTAGATAAGTTCTCATCTGCAATATCTGCCTCTGCCCCACACTCTACTACAGCCCCCCATACTAGTGCAGCCTTAGAGGCCACAGTCAGGGTCCTCTCCCACCGTGTCATGGCAGGAGCCATTGCCAGAGAACTCTCTCCTCCTCCCCCGACCCCACCAGGCCACTCTCCTTCTCAACCCTGTTACCTCCCCAATACTGAACTCCAATCTGTCGAGGAAACATATTAAGGCCATGACCCCGAACTCTCCTGCTATATCAATATTGAGATGCAGTGGTATGGCAACCCCACTGCATACACTGTCCATCACCAACACTCCTTGGAAGCCTAACAGTACAGGGCAGGCTAATACACCCCCTAACCTAGTTTCGCTCACCCCATTGTGTCTTCAACACTCGACCCGCCAGCACCTATTCCCACCCTGCCACCAACTCCTCTGGTGCAGTTGCAGCCTGCTTGTCCTCTGCATCCAAAGCCAAAAGCAAATAGAAGAAACCTGCCATACTAGCACAAGTCGCAGCGTCCAATAACAGCAGCCTTTATTCTCAAAGGCCTGCAGCGTTGCCTTACACTGAGAGCAGATTCTTCTCCCGTCGCAATTCTCCTGCGCCACACGGTAAGGCTTTTGAATGTTATGTATTGGGCACAATCTTATAGCATGAGTACGAAAATACAACAAAGTATTAAGAGTATACTATGTGCATGCTAGTGTGAGGAGTATTGTAGTATAAAGGTATATTGGTAGTAGTTCTTGTCCTTAATTAACTAAATAAAGTAGGCTGCAACCAGCTATCTATACAGGTGCGTATCCTCCATGTACTCAGTAACAAAATAGGGAAAATATTGTAAGAAACATAAGTGCAAACATGTTTGACCCTGAAAAACTACCAAGGAAATCCCAATAAAATATGTATAATCTGAAGTGGTATGCGGGAAATAAACTGAAAGATAACACATGATACATGACTGGTAAAAGATCCCTATTCATGGAAAGTTAACTGCGAAATCCCGCCCATAAAATAAGAAATGTACCCATTAATCCGCAATCATTATCATGAAATATAAAGGAAAATATGATATACTCTAGCTGTAGTAATGTCCGTAGTTTACCTGAGTAAACTAGAAATAACCAAGCAAAGAAATAAACAATATTACTGTAGGAAATATACACATGAAACGAATTGAAGAATTTCAACACCTTTTAATATTCTCAAGATTTACAAAGTATTTTATCTTATTAATAAAAATACTCTTCATTGTATAATGTAGTATAGTTCTAAAAATATTGAATATCACTAACCCTACCACCAGTAGTATACATTTAGCCCTAAATGTAAACAACTTAAACTTTAAACTCTTTTTATTTATTCTTTTATAGGTATAGGTTTGTATTAAAGTTAATATACCTATTAATCAGTTATTAAATTCTTTTTTCATCAACCAGTCTTTACTTCCTTATTTTTACATACTGTATCCCTTTACTTCAAGTTCTCCTCTGCCTCTTTGACTTTTACTTCCTTCCTCCTACCTAATTCTTTTACCAACTATACATTATTTCAAGCTTATCCTAAAGTCATCCTTTTGGTCTATACCTGATTCATTTCACCTTTTGCTCATCCTACTAAATTACTTTACCTTTCCTCTCTTACATCATATATATCCTTTCTTATGATTTTTGTTCAAATTCCTGTATTTTAATAAATTTTATTTACTAAATTGCATAATGTAAAACTAATGAATAAATAAAGGATTAGAGATTATGACAACGAAAAAAATCTTGCTCTGCGTTTTGCTCCCTTCGAGCTTCTCAACACCATTCATCCTTCTATGGCTCTTGATCTCACAATCTATACTAATTATTGGTTACAGTTTCTTCAATATTGTTAAAAGTCTGTTTCATCTAAGCCCTCCTTTGTCCTCTATCCCAAGCCTGACCACCTTTTGGATATGAAAGTAAAAAGTGCCTGGATTAAAAGAATTGAGAAAATCAATAATTAGAACAATCCTGATAGCGAGTCAATGGAATACACACTCCAACAATATAGACAAAGGTTGCCTGCTTATGTCCTTGATTCGGACTCCAGGAGAACAGGGCATTCTGGCAGTTTTCATCAAGGAGATTGATCGTAATACAGTAGAAACGGCAGTTAAACTAAGCCAAATAATAGTTTTGGAGAGGAATGGCATGCTTATGCAGTTTTTTTATATGCTCAAGATTCTGCATGTTTATGACCCTTCTAGGGTTTATTTCCAATCAAGTCTGGAGTCTCTACAATTTCGGGATCTCAAACACTGTACTTCGATTTACCTAATTCGCCAGTGGATCGCCAACTTTGGAAATAAACTTCCTGTTATTAGCAAGGTGAAAATCAGGGGTGGAAGATAATATGAGAACCAGTTTGTTCAAAGATCTCAAAGTCAAACACGGGATTGGATCCTTAATCAATTGATTTCTGAGGGCCAGACACATGTCCCCAACCTTGATGAAAAATCAGGTGGGATATTGGATAAGCAGGGTATTGGGAACAAGAGAGAGCCAATTTGGCCTGAGTACCCCTAATGTATTCAAATTAAATATACTAAATGTAATTGCTGTTGAAATTCTTCAATTTGTTTCATATGTATATTTCCTATAGTAATATTGTTTATGTCTCGGCTTGGTTATTTCTAGTTTACTCAGGGAAACTATGGACAATACTACAGCTACGGTATATCATATTCTCGGTTATATTTCATGATAATGTTTGAGAATTAATGTGTATATTTCTTATGTTATGTGGAGGATTTCTCTGTTATCTTTCCATGTATAGTGACCTTTTACCGGTCATGTATCATGTGTTTTCTTTCCGTTTATTTCGCGCACACCACTTCAGATTACGCATATTTTATTGGGATTTCCTTCGTCGTTTTTCAGGGTCAAACTTGTTCGCACTTATGTTTCTTGCAATGTTTTCCCTATTTTGTTACTGAGAACAAGGAGGACACGCACCTGTATAAATAGCTTGTTGCCGCCTACTTTGTTTTAGAATGAAGGACAAGAACTACTACCAATCTACCTTCATACTACAATACTCCTCACACAAGCGTGCACATAGTATACTCTTAATACTCTGTTGTATTTTCGTGCTCATGCTATAAGATTGTGCCAATACACATAACTTAAACAATTGCTCTATAGAAATACTTTCTTGTTACTACAATCAAAGTGAAGACAAGAATTCATGAATTTGGCTTTTTATCCTAATTGATATTAGCATAGGCAAAGCTTTTATATAGGTCCTCATATTATCAATGAAGGCTAATATATATTTCCAATAATACTATAGCTTCAAGGCAGTGCAATTTGAATATCTCTGAATATCAAAAACCTCCCAGTCTGGAGGAGGGGGGGTTGCTAGTACCTAGGTACTTTTCTTAGCCTAAGTACCTCTGGTTGTCAAGTCACTGTTCAGGCCAATGGTACCATTCCTCGCCATTGCCCTCCGAGGCCTCTGGTGGAGCCGAGGTCCGGTACACTATACCAACTGATATGTAGAAGCGTTACACCTTTAGTCTAGTTCGATCTACTTTTGTTTTGAACAAACTACCCTCAACCTCAATGCCCTTCAGTCAAATTAGAAAATTGTAACCTAATCTATGATTTGACCCAACATAATTATCCCTTTACTTTCAAATCCAGTTCCCTCTACCCTTGTAGTACTTTCTCTACTATTCCATCGGTTGTCAAACCTGTTTATATTTTCCTTTTCATGCTCAATTCCTGTTTTACAAAGGCCATTACCCTTCCATTACCTGCTAACATATCATCTCCCCCATCTTGTACTCCCGCTAAGCCTCCAATCTCATTTTCACTCTCACCAGAAAATGTGGTACTTACCACTGCTAGGATATTGTATTTTAAACTGCACCTGTTATTGTCCTGCTGCCACAGATATGCTGTTTGATTACTATTTCATTGTATCTCACACTTCTGGTTGTCTCTATAAAACACTCTCCTTTGACGACCTGACATTCTGTGAATATAATCCGCTACTTGATAATCTTTTTCCATACTTACAATGCCAATCTATCCTTTACTGCCCTTCCTCAAGTTTGCACTGTGAGACTGTCCAATAATAAAAAATTCACTCCTGGTAAACGGAGCCGCTCGGTTTACTTTTAAAGTGAAGGTTTTTAACAAAAGAGGTGTGTGGATTTATCTTGAAAGCTAGGTGAAATTCAGTATATTTTCTTACGCAATTTGTTTACATATACTTGTAAAGTTCTCGTTTGGATGGTCTATCTGCAGTTGAGATAGAAACTGTGATTACAGCTGTGGGCTTTTCATTTTTTTATCATAGTTTATGTCTCAGAGGGTGGTATTTCCTGGGCAAGTATGGTGAGTGTTCGATCTTTTTTACATCTCCTTGTTTAGGTTTCATTTTCTTGATGGCATATTTCTCGATGGAATCTGACAGGTTTTTTCGCCAAGAGATTGGCATTAAAAAGTTTCACTCGTTTGAATGTTATTCGTGCACATCTAGGGCGAGAGGTTGTGGGTTTTGTGCGAGTGACGGGTTGTGCCTAGAGCGGGTGTGATAGGATTGCCTGGCCGGGAGGGGCGGTCTCTTTCAGGAGGTGACTTGTGCGAGCGAGGAATGGTACGGCTGGGTTTGGGGGTGGAGTTGGCCATTGTGGGGGAAAAGCCTTTTTTCCGGCGTTATTCGGTTCTTGATACCAAACTGTTGCTCCTTGCTTTGGATCTAAGGTAGAAAGCGTTTTTTCATGGCACCGAGATTGCTGACGGCAAATGGGCGTTTGGATAAAGCGCTGGTATGTTGTACAAATTAGATTTTCCAGTGGAGGCTACTTCGTGGGTAAGGGGTTAATATGAGGATGGGGATCAACTTGGAAACATACATGTTCACCCTTTGAAGGACTACACAGACCACTAGAGTATCTTATCTAGCCTCTATCCGCCGCAGAATCCCAATTAATGGCATACAATTTCACCTTCCCCCCCCACCACACTCACTGCGGAGCTGGCCCATGAGCAATAAGTACAGTAATGGCCTACAAGGGAATCTAGAACCACTGCAGCAACCCGCCTGTAGAATCAAAAACAGCTCTCATGAGAACGGTTTTCCAGAGAGGGTAAGCTATGTCACTTGCTGTAACAGAATTCCCGAAACTGACGGGGGAAAACCGAGGTAGGATAAATCGATATTCAGGTTAGCGCTATGAACAGGAAATTCGCGCTCTATGATCGAACCCACTTACTGGAGATTGAAAGGTCTATAACAAATCGCCCATAGCTTGTGCAACCGCGGGCCAAACATCTCACGACCGGCAACCAAAAGTCGCAGACAGTTCTGCGGATGCTCGATACGCGATATGGATAACTAACAAACAAGCACTGAACCGACGAAGGTGTGGTACTGCACAGTGGGCCCGTGTGACAGCAGCAAGAAGGAATTATCAGTCCAAGACTGCCTAACTCAGACCATTTCTAAAGTGTCCCTGATGAAACAGGATATACCCAAACACTTCCTCATTGAGCAAGTGTTATTCAATACCAATCAAGTTGTATCCACCTACCTCTCGTACATTCCCATATCGAGGGACGATCACTGGAGGAAAAACCAAACCCCGAGAGAGAATACTGGTGGTATGCACCTCCATCCCAACTTCAATTACTAGCACGACATGCTATCGTGGACATACCCAAACCGCACCTGTCACACTTCGGACAAAACTCTAAAACATGTAATCTAATCTACAATACCCAGTCCAGAACCATACTTCCAAGCAACCCATATATCCCCTCACAACACCAACCCCCCCTAGAGTGCGGAGCCCAACGTTCCCCTAGCAGATCTATCCGGTATGTATTAATACCCCCCGGCATATTTAGACCTAACTATTTATCAAGAACCCAGTCATCTATTCAACCAGTCACCCTCACTTCCTCCTATTCCCTTCTGGTCTACTCTGCCTGGCTGAATCTGAAATTCAAGTGCTAGGACAAGTTTTTATTCCTCATCCGTTCCAAACACCAATTATAGGGCCTATTTATCATTCACTAGAAAAGGGGATCAAGTTAGCTCATTTCTCCCTGCCTTCCCTCCCCATCCCGAGCTCCTGTATCAGACTTCGAATATCGCACAGCTCGGATCCCGAGTGATACCTGATGAATCTTTCCTCACTAATATCCCCGTGAGGGCTAATATGGCTTACTTGGACTCCCATCCATTTCGTCTCCACTGAGGTATATAACTCAAAACCTGCCACAGGCAGGACACGAGATGCCGGTAGGTTATACTGACACGTATGCCAGCACAGCACATGTGAGAATCTGCTTAGGCATCGCTTCGGGAATAATTGTCCCGAGCAACCTTGTGATTTTGCATTTGTCTGCTTGATCGGTGTTGATGGGATAAGGTGGCCTACTAGGTCATACTCGCACCTGCAGTCTTCAGCGGGGGCATAAGGAAAACTGGTGGGTGACGGATAGGGAGGGGTGTTTGGTGGGCGGGAGGTGGGTTCGGTACGGCAGGTGGCAAGAAGGGGGTAAGAAGGGAAGTGCTACTAATGCCAGTTTCGTCGAGCCCTTGCTGAAGGCTATAGTGTTGGTTTGGGATCCTGTGCTATGAGGAGTATGGGGGACACGGTGCCGGCGGATCGTGCTTGGGGTTTGCTTTTAATCTAGCGAGTTCACCACCACTTGCTAATTCTGGATAAAAAAAAGGGGAGGATAGTAAATGGTTATTTTTTGGTAATAGGAAATCTCGCTGTCCAATATCACAGCATATGCGGCCATTGTGGTGACTTATCAAACACATTATTACAAACTCCGGTCCCGATTCCATTCTCCCAGGCGAATCCTACCGACTCCCCATAACACTTCCCACATCCCATACCCAAACAGCCTCGTCCCAGCCAACACTAGCAGCCCACCCTTCCCCACCAAACAAGCACCAATCCACACCTGCGCAAAACTCCGTATGCCGGTCCATGACACCCATCATTCTGCCTCGCCCCCCGGGTAATCCTCCGACCCCTCCTACCCCTGGAACTGAAGTGTTGCTGCTCCCGTCGCTCCACACCCGGACCGTCATGTCGTAGCTTGCGCTGATGAGTACATCCCCCCAATGCGGGCTCCAAGCGATCTTTCTTACTGCGTATTCGTGGCCGAGCAGTTCGGCGAGAGGGCCTTTGTTGGGGAAGCGTAGGTCGAAGCTTCGGATTGCTTTGTCGACCCCAGCGACGGCAAGGATGTCTGGGCGGTATTTGTTCCAGTCCTGAGTAAGGAGTTCAGAGGGGGCATGGGGGGATACGGGGATCGAGAGGGTGGGGGAGGAAGGTGGGGTGCGGATGTCAAAGAGGCGGAGGGTGGAGTCCGAGGATGCAGTAGAGATCAAGGTTGGGGAGTGTGGGGAGAACAGTGCACTGTAAGTGCAGCTGTGGATTGGGATGGTGAGAAGTGAGTGGGGGCTAGTTGGTGTCCACTTCCATGACATTAGGCAGTTTCCCTTACACAGCAGACAGAAGGAAACGAACAAGTTTAACATCCCCACCCCAACTAGAACTCACAAACCCACCCTTATCCACCAGATTCCAACTAAGACAAAATACCTCCCTTTTATGCTCCCCCCAGCTGGCAACCGGAAACCCCCCCTCTAGTGTTGTATCGAACAGTTTAATACTCCCATCGCCACTGGCAACAGCAACTTGGTTCTCATGCGACTCGCTGAACGCAACGTCAAAGAGCGAGTCTTGGGTATCGTAGTACCGCTCGCAGAGGATCCCTGATGGGGTCAGCGAGAGTATGTATAATCGACCGTTGCCGACGAGGCCGAAGTTGGCGCTTGCGGCAGTTGCGAGACGATTGTCGTAGAAGGGAGAGTACTTTACGGAGTAGCCATTGAAGCCCTCGGTTCGGTAGTGGAACATTGTAGACAGAGTGCCCGGCGGGGGGGCGATGGATGAAGGGGAACTTTGCGTTGGAGAAGAAAAGTGATACACGCAAGAGAGGGAGGGAGGGGTGGTGGGGTTCTTCGGACCTGGGTAATCCTTGGGATAGCGTATTCGGTGGAATAGACCCTGCACAGGAATATTCGTTCGTCAGTTGAAAGAGCTGTGATACTATAGCAGGCTCTCTGGGGAATGAAATTGGAACGCCAGCCTCTGAATGACAGGAGTAACCCATTTAGATCACCGGGGTCCATCACAGCCCTAAATAGCCGGGGTCTCAATTTGGTCTTGGCGCGGTTGTCGCGTATAGTTCTTATCGCCACAGTCACGTGAGGGAAACCACTCAACGCGTCTTCCCCACTTCCTTTGTTGTCACAAAAGCTGCTTTGGTCCGAGGACTTGACCTTGATGTCAAATCCTCCCCTTGTCTACTCGTTTGCCAATTTCCCAACCCTCTTGACTCCGATATCCAGTAGCTGGCTAATGGGATACTACACCCCGACTAGTTGATTGATATTCTCCTCAGACGTTGATGATATTGGCCCCCTATTCATCTAGAGCGTGAACTCCTGACCACAGACGAAGGGAAATACGACAAAAATCGGGGAAATCGGGGAAAAAATGCCGCCGGTGAAAAAGAAGGCGAGGAAGTCTCTAGATTCCTCTTTCTTCGAACCCAAGTCGCAGAGAGATAGAAGGCACTCTTCGGAAAATCCCATGACCGCCAAGGCTGATGCCGGAGGGTGTTCGACCGCAGAGTATGTCTCAGAGGAGGGAGATGAGCAACTGGACACAGACACAAAGATAGCGCTTCTCGCATCTCTCCACCCTTCAATCTCAACAGTAGTACTGATGGACATCCTGCTGTCTACCAATGGTTCCATATCAGCTACTAGCAAACTCCTAGCCGCCGGCCAAACCACCCTCCAAGCACGAAAGCCTCCTTCAGCAGCCAACCAGTCCTCCCTCGAATCCTTCATCTCAACACCCGCCTCAGCGACCACCGCGGCACCAAAACCCCCGCCAAAAGGCCAAACTCTACATCTCTACACCCCAGCATCGATAGTTCTACACACACCCTGTATCCTCCACCAAACCTTCCTCCCGCCACTCCTCGCAACAAGCCTACTACAAGAACTCCTCCAGGAATCAACCACCTTCCCACCCCCCGGCAAATTCAACCTCTTCTCCCGCACCGTGCAATCTCCGCACCGCAGCGTAATGTACACCACAACCCCTGCGACAACGCCCTATTACTATCAAGGCATAACCTTGCCTCCCCCGCGCGCATTCACCTCCTCAATGTCGACGGCGGCGGGGCTTGCCGAGAAGTACTTCCGCACGCTGGAACCCCGAGGGCGGATCACGGCCGCTCTGGTAAACTGCTATTCGGGCCCGCAACAAGGCGTGGGCTTCCACACCGACGCGCTAACCTACATTGGCCCCCGAGCGATAATATGCACGCTCTCGCTTGGCGTCACCCGGGAATTCCGTATCCAGAAGCAACCACCCAGCTCACATTCCTCCGGCACCTATGCTATCCACCTTCCGCATAATAGCTTGCTCGTGATGACCGCGGGGATGCAGGAGAATTGGAAACACTCGATTCCGTTGGTGCAGAGAGTTGGCCGGCATGAAATTTCGGGAGACGTTAGGATAGCCATCACTTTTCGGTGGTATCGGGATGATTATGGGCCCGAGGTTACGCCGGCGTGTGGATGTGGCGGGAGGATGGTGCTTAGGCCTGTATGGGGTGGTGAGAAGTATTTTTGGAATTGCGATGGGGAATATAGAGGTGTTGGCCAGGGGTGCGGGTACTTTAAGTGGGCGGTTTTCGGCGAGGGGGGAAGGCCGGTGTTTGAAGAAGAGAAGGGGAGGATGGCGGTGAGAGGGGATGGGAAGTAGATGTGTAACTAGAAATGCTGTTTTTATGATAGTTGAATGGTTCAATGGATGATGTCTTTGGCCTAGCTATGGGACGCTTTTCAAACACTCTGTACATGGTACAGAAGCGTTGATAACTCAACTTGCACTATGGGAAACAACCTACAATCTGTATTTAGGCCGCCGATATGCTCTTTACAATATGTTATAAAGTATATCAACTACTAGCAAGAAGAAGGAAAGCTATAATCAAAGGACTAGAGAAAGCAACAACTTCTAATATACCGACTAATCTACCATCCCAAGTTGGAGAAAAGCAGTAAAATTACTCTATCATCTAGAACTGGTAAGAGCAGGTCATCTAATTGACAGGAAAGTTGCAACATCAGATTGTAACTACGGAGAAGCCAAGTGGTAGGTTCAATTTTCATAAACTGAGAGTTACAGTCATGTCGGGTGCCATGCTGCCTTTTGCAGGTATCATATATCAGGAGACTATGTAACTTAGACAGGGGGTGTACGTTAGAGTGCTAACAAATCCAATGCACCCTACGTGAAAGGTATTTGTTGTCACTACGACGGGCTCCGTATGCTTATCCAATCTCCCCACATAACCTTAGGCACCTGCTAGAAGGTTCCACAAATGATACAAGATATTCACGCGATCTGAGTAGGGTCTTTTGGGGTGGAGCCGAATCGATAGAGGTGTATTTGACTCCCGACCGGGCGTTGTATTTGACATGATGCGATTTCTGTGGGTGTGCTTTTTGTAGTATTGGGGGCGAATACTTTGTACTCTAGGTTGCATGGTTTTTACCCGTATTCAATTCTGTCAAGTTAATACTTAAGAAACCTAACCTGCCGGTACTCGCTCGGCCGAGTTGAAGCTGGCATCTTTTCTGGTGAGAGTGGGCGGACAGATGGGCGGGGTGGAGTGCCAAGATGTGAAGATATGTGATGTGATTTGGATATACCGGCACTGAAGAAGGTGGTAGGCTGCCCGCCACATAGTCTAGTGTGATGCCTGTATTGTGAGGCACTTGTAGCGTTCTAACTGTCCTCGGGCCCATAATCTCTGAAGCTTTCCACTGCCAACAACACATTTGGGGGAGCTGGAGGTGCGCCAAGGGTTCCACTGCTCAAGAGAGCTTTCACCCTCACGCTCAACTGGCATGTAATATGATCTAGTGCGACTGATGGCTTCGTGGGACTTCAGGCAGAGGCAACTAGTAGTTGAAGCTCTATTTGGACCGCACTCGTGTCTTGATAATCTGGTTAGGAGTGAGCCCACCGATTACTACCGAAATGAGGTGCCTTCAACTCGCCCGGGTATTGTCAATAGAATATGGGCTCATGAAAATTTCCGTTTTTTCAGTAATTTTTTAATTCGAAAATCGGAGTGTAGGTGTATGGGAAAGGGGGTAAGAGAGTGATATATAGAGAGTGGATAAGAGAGACGTATGGACAGTTAAGGAGGAGAATTTGGATATGGATAAGAGTATGGGAAGTCGCCATGCTGCTCGGCGTGCTCCCGTTACCAACAATCAATGCACACACCCCCGGCAAATTGAATGACTTTGTTGATCGATCCACCAGATACGATGGTATGTCGAATGCCCGATCCGCCGTACAGGGTGGAAGAGTGCGAAAGGGGCTGCAGCAAGGCGAGGAGAGTCAAAGGCTAATGGAAATAAAGGCGGAATGGCAGGAGTCTGTACTGGAAATACCTCTCCTTTGTCACCATGGAAGTATGTGTAGGAAATGGGGGTATGCATGGGGAGGGCAGAAATGCATGGTGAGAGATGGAAGGACTTGGTTGCTCTCATTTTTTTCCATATATAAACCTATCTTTACCGTCAGTTTAGGAAGAAGTGAATGGAGTTCCCAGCTCTTCCCCGGGCCCCACTATCAGGATCGTATGATATCTCGTTGCATTGTATCTGAAAAAGAGGGTCGAGTAAAATGTGTTTCATGTTGATGGTAATGGCAAGATTGGGACGATGGTGAAGTGAGGTTGAGAAGGTGCTGGGGCAGACAGAGCGAGATCACAGTATTTCCCTGCTTTATTTTTCTACCAGTGCCGTATCCGAAGGGCCCTCAAAGGAATGGGCTTCTCGCATTCATGCGAACCCAGTGCAGAGCTTCCCTCTTGCCCCCGACGCTGCGCCTGCTTTGTCACGTTTTAATTGGAAATCCACCCAAATACACATCCGGCCCTCATGCCCTTCGACACTTGTTCTCGGGTATGACATGTATGATAATAATATGATAGGAGTTTTTTTGTCTTCACAACCATCGCCACGATGTTGCCCATACACGAGTAATATGCCCCTGTTCGCTGTGGTGTGGGTGGGCTTGGAGAATCACCGTAGAAACTCGCGAGTTATACTATCTCCGCCAAACCCCCAGCATCAGTGAAAATATTGCAGTATCAAAGGCTGTCTCTTATATTTAATAAGGCGGCACTGAGATTT
>QFET01002082.1:0-30712 GCA_003316355.1 Tuber calosporum
GCCTCACAAGGCTTACTCTGCTTTTCTGTCCTTCCTGCCTAGTGCTCTTCTAGGCAATCCTGACAGAGAGCCCTTACCAACAACTATCAAAGGAGCCTAAGTGGCCCATCTACTTCAATGCGGCACTCGGCCAACCAAGGCATATACCAGTCATCAAGCCACCTATCCTCCCTCACCACTTGTGTACCCTCTATGAGCTTTATGAGAATGAGGAGGAGGAAGTACTACGCCTGGGGCGAGTACAGGACGAATGGAATACGGAAGCAGTGGTGGCAGATATGAGCAGCCAATGGAGAAGACAGATGGTGGAAGCCTACAGGAATGATGACTTGTACCAGCAAGCTTCTGACGCTAACAACACTGAGAGAGGTAGCAAGCTATCCCACTATAGGATCGGCGATGGTCTGATGTATGCAAAGACCAGGGGTGGTTAAGATTGCCTATGCATACCAAAGGGACATGCAGTGAATGGGATTACGCTCAGGGAGATCGTTATTGATGAGATTCATAACAGAGGACATCACAGTGCAGATAGGAACCTACACTAGGCCACATAATACATATTCTGGCTGGGGATGGGGAAGGATTTTCAGGACTATGTTCGCAAATACGATTTGTGCCAAAGGAACAAGGAAAGCAACAAGCGACCTGAACGAGAGGCACAGTCTATGCCAGGACCCTCTGAGATATTCACCTCCTATGCTATCGACCTTGCAAGACCATTCAACAAATCTGGAAACAACAAGTACGACACAGTACTAGTAGTTGTAGATATGGCCGTGGGATTCACTTGGTTTATTCCTACACTCTCAAGCAGTCAAGCGATTGAGACCCTCACCCTTCTCCAGCAGCATATCTTCACTCCACATAGAGTACCTACTTTGATTATTAGTGATGCAGACCCACGTTTTACATCACGATTCTGAGCCCTAAGCATGATGTCTTAGGGCATCGAGCACATCATGGCAGTACCTGTACACCATGAAACCAAAGGCCACATTAAGAGGAAGATTAGAGATCTTAAGACCACTTTAAGGAATGTTATTAACAAGTGCCAGAACAACTGGTTACTTGCGCTTCCTGAGTTAGCAGCCTACGAGAATGCAAGACATTCTGATGTCCTGAACATGTCACCTTACAATGCAGTGTATGGACAAGATTACCCTATGCTATCGGCTATCAGAGTAAGAAACACCCAGGTGCCTGCCTCCGATGACTTCCTCAACTGACACCAGGAATTGCTAAATGAGGCCTATCAATCTGTCAATATGGCGAGATTTAGGAGTACCAGGATGGCAGCAAGAAGAAGGACCACCCTCAAACCCATTGATGTAGGGGAAGGATTGTCAGTCTGTGGAGACCTATTCGCTACAGAATCTTGTAGAAGCAAGAAGGTAGAACCCAGATAGAGAGGACCCTTCCAGGTTTTGGAATACGATTCCTACACACAGAACTACACAATCAAGATGGACGCTAGGATTTACCGACGCAAGGAAGGAGTATTTCATTGCTCTACGGTTAAGAGGTTCATAGCGAATGAGGATAATAGGTTCCATGGCAGGGCCATTGCGAATCCCGCACCCATCATGGTGGAATAGTTACCGGAATGGGAAGTTGAGCAAGTGTTGGATCACCACCAGTACTATGGACAATACCAGCTCCTTGTTAAGTGGAAAGGTTATGCGGATTCTGAGAACAGCTGAGAGCCTGTTGAGGGATTGGAGAATGCTATGAAGCTAGTGCAGGAATGGTAGACAGATAAATGTCCAGGCTACGAATTTCCTATCATTACAGGATATATCGAGATCAGATTCATGCCAAAGACACTAGTCCATGGAGAGTTTGCTGATAAAGGAAAGGTGGACAATGGATTTTGGAAACCCTACTTGGAGAGCTATTTTGACGACTCTGGGGTCTCAGATGATGGCGAGGTTATCAAGACTTGGTTTTGATATTGATTTTCGTGATTAGGGAAATTGTTTTTTGGTTTTGTTTTTATAAACAGTTGTTTATTTCCGTGTTGTAACTGGTATTTGTTACTATTGTTAAGGCTGACAAGGCTAACTGAAACTAGCAGGGCTAGTAAGGGGATAGTTTGTTTTATGATTGGTTTCAATTATCGTTTTATACTTAGTTTATTTTATGATTGGTTTCAAGTATCACTTGATACTTGCTTTGTTTTACATTAGGTTTCACGTATCAGGCTGACACCCGATATATTTTATATTTTGTTTTGTGTATCGGGATGATATATAATTTGTTTGCAGTACTGTTTAGGTGCATGAGGAATTTGTTTTACTGGAGGACTTTTCAAGCAGAGCTTGGTTACATCAGTTGATTGGAAATCAAATGGAAGGATATGGAAAGCTTTGGATAAAGCGATATCATGTATTTAAGACTGCCCCTCTGGAGCTTTGACAGGGCAGACTTCCACAGACAGAGTTTTCAATATACTTGGTTGAGCAGTTACTTCTTTTCAGTTGGCACGAAACTACACCAAGTAGGTCTAGGACTTATTGAAGCTGGGGATATAATAATCGATGGCTGTTTAACAACTTATCGAGGTCTCTGGTAGTAAGACCACTTGAAGTCTGACAGTTTGGGATCTGAGTTACTATCATTATACTTTACCGAGAGACATTCCTCTTGGTGCCTGATACACTTAGGAAAGCGTTACATTATACTTGAGACTCGCTCAACTGGCCATCCAAACTTCCGTGCAAGATCACCAAGTCTATTTGGATATGCAAGTTGGCCAAGCAGTATACAAAGTGCAGTTTGTGATTCTTCAATGATACGGTTTTAGGCACAGATTATGTCTGGTAACTGTCAAGCCTCTATTAACTCTTCTATTTCATTGCAAGTAAACCTTTCATTTATAAATTATTTATTTTAGTTGACATGATTGTTATTACTAACTGAAATAGATTCTCTATTCTTCATTACCCAAGATATCTAGGACAATCCGCCCATTCTTGTGTAAGGCACCTCTCTTTCTCTTATTATTTCTTGGTGAAACTGGCTGAAGCTGTAGCGTGACTGCTAAACACCTTGAATATCGATTGTGGAGAAAATGTACTGCAGGCATTAGAAGAGAATTAGAGTATGCATTCAAGTAATAGATTGTAGTTGTATAACTCCTATACTGTTACATATGTATTGATGAAGATATATTATCACTCAGCTGCTAGGCTACTTACTTCCCCTGCACAAACTCATTTAGGGATCTAGGTCCCTTGGTAGTTAACTCCCACCTAGGTCTCACTGCGCAAACCCTCTACTCTCTTCCAGACAGTGCCTGACAGCTCAATAACAGATTCAGCTTCATAACAGATTTCACTACCAATCTACATACTAATCCCTTCTACCATACCAAAAAAGAAAGGCCGGAAATGTATGAAAAAAATACTAAAATAGAGATTAAAGTTGAGGAAGCAAGTTTGAAGGCATGGGAGAGCGAGAAACCAAATATAGCAACAACTGCATGGCAATTCAAAGTTCAGGAACAGCATCTCCATACACACCGTGAAAGTTTATGAAACGATAACAGAGCAATCAACAGTTAACACAAAGCTCTCAGAAATGGCTTAGCTAGCAATTTGATTGTATTTATGATATCTGGATACTATTGGAAAATCTGCTCCTATTGCCATGATTACTGGTTGTGCAAACAATATTCGTAGAAGAAATCACTCAAGTAATTCAGTAGCGAACCTCCCACCCACAATCAGTTACTCCTAGGGTAATTGTGGTCTTGCAAGACATATAGAGTTTCATATATATAAATAAAAAAGTGAGAGAGGAAGAATGTAAAAAGACCTACAATGAGAGTGTTATTGCAAATTGGTTCAAGTTATACCAACTAGTCTGGAAAAACAAGGGAATCTACAAAAGAGACTAAAACATACTTTAATGAATGCGGTTTTCAAATTGGTGTTGGCAGAAATCAGTGGATAGTGACACTAGAATCTGATTACCAATCATATCTTGGTAATAGTACAAATCGTGAATTTTTAACTTCAGATACACAGATAACTGGAGATCGCAGGGTCCTGCCTGCAATGAAAGTCCTTTCTGGTTCATTGTATATGTAAGATTGGGCTACAAAGAGAGTTCTGGAACATGATGTTTTAATAGCAGTTTCACATACTAGCTATTCTAACAACATAGAGGAACTTTTATAGTTTTATTGCTTTGAGATATTTCTTCATCAAGACGGATAGGAGCCCATCGCCTACTACTCCTAAACGTTCATTACTCTGACTGCACACCGGAATTTAATACCTGGTGCAATGAGAAGAAGATTGTATCATTTTGCCTAGCTCCTCAAACGACTCACTTACTTCATCAACCCTATGAGGTGCTATTTCAGCCCTTAAAACACAAACTAGCAGAATCAAATGACAAGACAACTCGAACACGATGTTTTAACTTCAACAAAATTGAATTTTTGTCCGTAATCACAATAATCCGTTAGCAGGCATTTACATCCATCACCATTCTTCTTCCTTCCATAAAACCGGCCTTACTCTTTACCATATATCAATTATTCTTTCCCAGCTTCCTCAGAGTGATACCTATAGTACTGGTAACCAAAACCCAAAATCCCTGACCTTTTAGAAGAATTTCAATCAATTTATCAAAAGTAGTCTTGCCATAGCTCATGTGGGAGTGCAGGTCTAATATGATCTTGACAATGCTCAGACTGCCAAAATAGATAGCCAATTTGATAAAAAAGGAGTTAGAGGTGTGTCAGATAAAGGGGAATACTATACACTCATGAAGCGAGATTAATTGTATGAAAAAACAATGGCAAAGGTGCCAAGGAAAGTTGAGTAGTCAAAGAGGGAACTAGATCAGTGAATAAAAGAGGAAATTCGTGATCGTAACAAATAGTGCAAGCCAATTTGGCTGAAGCTGAAATGATCACGAAGGCAAAAGCAAAAAACCTCATAATGTTGCAGGGAGCCGTGGTTGAGGAATTGTATTTTTATTATTTATAATCGTGAAATATATTGTTGAGCTAAATCTGTCATTGAACTGTTGGGCCCTTGGTGAAAGAGAGTTCTCAATGTTGGGAAATAAATATTGTTGTTGGTTGTAGTAGGACTACTCGTCCCAAGGTTGTGGGTTCAGCACTACGATCCGAGAATTTTCACTTGCACAAAACCTTAGGTACTCCTACACAGTCCCTGCCAGCTGAACCTCAGATTGTAGCTCAACATCACTTTGTGGCCAACATCATTTGGTAGCTTATTTTTCTCTATTAAAATATATCTTGAGTTAATAATATAGATTAATACTTAACTTAAAAGAAGTTAGTTTTATTTTTACAGTCTCAAAAACATACTGGAATTTGAGTATTAAGTTATCCACCAATTATTAATTAGAATCAACTTGATTATTAATTATGTTATGATTAAAATCAGTAATTCTTTCAAGCAAGCATATTGAGCCTGACCAAGAAGGAAAAATATATATTCAAGATATTGCAGTTTAGATAGTGATCAACTAATTCAAATGGTGAAAAGAAACCTGGATGCAAAGGTTGAAATAGAATAGAAACAGCTGCTGAGAGTGGTTAATGCTTAAAGGATATATGATAAAGCAAAGCCTAAATCTTTCATTGATGAGATCACGGAACATGAAAATGCCAGATATGCTGCGCATGCATATAAATGGGAAATATCCAAGTTTGTTGCTATTGGCATTGGACAGGAAGCAAGATTACAGAAACATGGGTAAAAATCGACTACTACTTTAAAATGTCATGCTACCTTATAAGAGTCAGTTAGGCAATGTAATAGGTACTAGCCTGTGGGAATAGTTCTAAATAGAGCCTAAGCGAGACCTACTGAGAGGTGAAGACAAGGAGAGTATAGTAGAGTGATTTATAGAGTGAAGGGGAACTATAGGATCGCCATTCAACCAAGTGTATTGACTGTCTAGGCTTCTGTCTGAAGTGTGATGTCTCCTGCTAGCCCAGAGACTACTTTTAAATATCTGAAATCTTTCCTGCAAGAGTTGAGGCTATGGAAACCTGCAGCCACTATTATTACCAAGGAGCATAAGGCTACTGGGATCCTGTTGCCCTGTCAGTGTCCTAGAAAGCTTTGGGTTTTCCAACAATACTGCCTGTATCCTACTGCAAGTATACAAGACCTGTTTCTTCTCTTATAACTCCTGAGGCCTAATCCTGCCGATCCTCCAAAGCAGACAGTAATCAGAGCACTGGAATCAACATATTCCAGTAGGGAAATCAAATACAAAAGAAATTTAATCAAATGAATGTAATCTGAAAAAGGAAAGGCCAATAAGAATGGAAATAGAGATAACAAAATATGTACACATGTTACAAGCCACAATGTATAGTTGAGCCACAAAGTGATATTGAGCTGCAATTTGACGTTAAGCTGACAGTCACTCTGTAGGAGTGACTAAGGTTTTGAGCATGTGTAAATTCAGGGGTTGTAGCTCAGAAGCCACAAACTTGTCCTTAGTACAACGAGAGCACAGTGAGGTGTTTTCAAAGCTCAGAACATTGAAAAATGAAGAGCAGACAGTGTTGTTTCATTTAAGCTTGCTATACACAAATGTAGTTAATTTACTGACAGTTTACCTTATGTTATAATACTTTTTATTCGAAGTAGATACAGATTTTAAGAAGTTGGTAATAAGTGATTATTAGTAAAGTAAGATGTGGATTCATCCAGTATGACCTGATGGCAAGACAATGATCAACAGGATAAGATGCTACATATTTTGAAAATGCCTCAACTGGTACTACAACTGCAACATACCTGGCTAGCATATATTCCCAAAGGATAGAGTCTTTACTGATATAGATTTGCTCTTGCAAATCTTATTATTAGAGTCAAATGAGAGTAAAAGCAAGTACAAATACGGCCTTCAAGCATATTATGGAAGCTTAGAAGTGTTGTTAAGAGGCAGAGATAAAGGAGTACTTGGGTGGGGAAATTCTGAGATTGGTTTGGGAACAAAAGATACCAAAGGGGCTTAAGAGAAGGATATAGAGGGAGTACCTGGGTTTTTGGAAATAATGATTTAAGAGATATGGTATTTAGTAATACGAGTAACTATAGCCTATACTCGTCCTGTCCTGGCCATTGTGAACATGACCAGACCTGCATTAGTATACACATAGATCTATTTATATCCAGGCTCGGAAATAATCAATTAGATCTTAAGGTAATCTGTGTCTCTGAATTATAATATATGATGTTTAGGCTTGTAGATGCCAAAGTAGAATATATCTCATAGCTTTATTCTAACAATAGTGTTCAAACTGCAAGCATCATACCGCCTGACAATATCCTTGAGGAAGCAAAGTCAAGTCCTGGTATATTCGCTGCTAGAAGGAACTCACACAATGACAATAGCTCAGATATTCGAAATTACTGGTATGGGAAAAGCACCAGTTCAAATATTATTAGAACAGTGTAATAGCACACAAGGGAAATAAGGATTTATGACCTTTGCACTACTGAAAATCTGGTTCCTTTACCTAATGGCATGAGAGGTCTTAAACAGGCTCTGACAGATTCCCCAAATAGTAACGTGGTTCCAATTGCAATAAAGGATATGAGGTATTGTTGAATAATATCCACTCAACTTGCCGAAGTTGGTTCAATTTTTCTTTCTTTCTTGTAATTTAAGTATGTTCTATTTGCTAATAAATAAGTGTATATAAAGGCAAATTTAGAAGTTAGTCAACAAACTGTATCCCATGTACTTGCAGCAAACAGGATCTTTCATTAAAGGTCAACTACTATACCCATCCTGAGTCCAGCCCAACAAAATACAGGCTTTGCTTGCTGTACTTTCAATCAAAGCCTAGACACCAAATCAGTAATTATTTCTGATGTGCCTGATTTTGAGATGGGAAACATATATCACCACTGCACTTGTGAGATTTTAAACCGAGCTGATAAGGCCTAGAGGCCTCAAAATATTCAAAGGAGGTTTGAACAAGGAGCAACTGTAATGTTTTAAGAAGTAATCTTGTATGATAAATCAGGTAATTATAAATCAGGAAATTATGATTGATTTTTATTATTATTTTACTTTTATTATTGTAATTGTTATTATATTTATTATTAATAAAATTATTTTAATATATGATTCATATTTGCTGATAATTATGATATATTTTAAAAGGATATCAACTGTCATACCATATGTATGCAACACTTAATGAAACTAGAAAGTAGCAGAATGCGATAGTAGATGTCCTTCAAGGGGAGCATGAAATGGAAGTGGAAGAAAATGTGCAAACAGAAGATAGGAGGGTTCCTGATCCCATTACCATCTCTAGTCCTCAAGGTATAGAAAATCAATTGCAAAGGTAGATATTACGAATGATGACTAAGCAAAGCAGATATTCACATAAGTCATGGTTATGAGTCACTAGGGTTGGATATTTTGCACTATGACACATTAAGATTCATGGAGTTTCACAAGATGTACACTAATGCAAACATTAGTATATTATGATTGGTTGATCGTGCGCATGACTCACTCTTGTGAGTCATATGAAGTAATGAGTTTAGCACATGACTTATGGTATAAGTCATGGGTTTCGCGCTTGTGACCACTTTAGAACACATGACTTGTTTTATAAGTTATGATTGATTTTGGTACATCGTGCAGTTGGCTCAGGAGAGGCAGCTGATGGATTTCATACTATGACTCACAAGGAGTCATTGACATCCTATGACTCACAAATATGAGACACTAGGGTTAGGGTTAAGGGAAGAGTGCCTTTATAAGAACCTCTAGAAGGCCTGTAGCTAGGACTATTCATGCAACTATCTAAGTTCTTACCATACAAATACTTTACTTCTTGACAGTCCCACGACTCAACTGGAATTGACCGTTAGGCACCATATTGTCCAGCTATCAACAAAATGTAGGTATAGGCCAAAGAAAAATAGTGGATCTTTGCCTAGCACTACTCGTTGTAATAGTACTCCTGCCTTGGCACCTGAGATTAGCACCATGCCCCTTAACAACTCGAGTTGAATATATGGACATTAAGGATGCCTTGATCATACTGGTTCTTCCTATAGAAATGTAGTTCCCTGTTGTACAATAGCTAATAGCATAAGATCGTAACACATGGTTACTTCACCTAAGTAACACCTAACTTAAAGATGGCTGACCCTACTAGTCATGATATCGATCTTATGAAAAGTGAAATCGATACATCGAACCTTGGTCCTGCACTAGAAGAAGCAGTCAGCACAAACCTGTTCAGAAGCTAGTCTCCAAGAACTGAAAGCCCTGTCATACCAGAACTAGCATCTCCAACTGGATTACTGGAACTGGAAACACCAAGACCAGCATGGATAACCACTCCAGCACCAGCGGTGGTACTTGTAGAGGCAGGAATCCAATTAGCAGGATTCACAAGAGCACAATTCTTGGGAATTCTGACACTGATCAACAATTAGAGAAAATCAAGCAACAACCAAATCAAGCTGGCAAAACCTCCCATCTTTCATGGTATAAGGTCCAAACTACGAACCTTCCTACTACAATGCTAATTGTACTTTGAAGCAATCCAAGAAAAGTACGTTACAGAAAGAATTACATATGTTAAAGTCTTGCTCCAAGACGCTATAGTAAGCTGGTTAATCCCTTATCCGGAAGGAAGCAGGAGGGAGAGTTGGACCACCTACAACGAATTTACTGCTGTACTGAAGGAACAGTTTGGCGATATGGATGCAGAAAATGCAGCAAGGACCAAACTCTACACCTGCGACAAGGAAAGGAACCAGTAACTGAATACTCGAACTCCATTACCCTGATGGCTAGAGAAGCCAATAAAGATGATGTAACCCAGAGAAGTCAATTTCTGATAGGCATCAATCGGAGACTGCAGGACGCATGGACAGTAGGACACATAGTAGCTGCTACAGTGGACGATCTCGCAGGATGGGCAATCGAAAAAGAAAACTGGATTGACATGATCAAATACCTCCAGGGAAACAGCAGTGTTGCAGTCCAACAACAGGAATCTCCAAGAAACAATAATAGTTCATGGAAATCCAGCAACAAAAAGAAAGTAGGGGAGATACCAAGGATCTCGACTCAACATAGAAGAATGCTAATACTTAACCTTTGGTGGGCAGAGTTCATGAGGAGGAGGAACAACAACTTCTGCATTGGCTGTGTCAAACCAGGCCATAGAATCAACAACAGTCTACATACCAGGGATGAGAAGTTACTAGCCAATTCTACAGCAAGACTAACAACAACCAATGGAATCCACTTACCAACTTGTGGGAAATAGAAACCCAAGATATGGTAGAAGAGTTGGGAAACAAAGAAACTCCCCAGTATGAGGTGGTCACCTGGACACAAAAACCAAAACCATTGAAATCGGCAAGATCTACCCGGCATTATCAAAGATGGAAACCTTGGAACCAGGACAAGACGATGACATAGTTAAAATGCGTCTATATTGCCAGGACACGATAGTTAGCATCAATAGGATGATTGACTCATGTGCGACAGAAAACTTTATCGATAAATAATTTAGCCTACAACACGGCATACAAACAAAGAAAGCAAAAGAAATAAGTGAAATCTACCTTGCAGATTGGGAGCCAAGCGCTATGGGACCTATTAAATGAATAGCGGAAGTGCCTATAGAGATTAGCAGCCATAGGGAAGTGGCCACCTTCTAAATGGCAGATTCACCCAACTAAGAGGCGGTACTTGGAGTGCTATAGTTGAGAGGGAATAAACCCAAGAGCTCTTGGGAAAGTAACAAGATTACGTTCAACAGAGAGAGGTGTACATTGGTATGCCTAGAAAGCTCTCCAGTGGTGGACCTAGTCCCAGAAGCTGAAGCCCTGGAAGATAATTTGATTATACAATTCTTCAAGATCGAGGACAAGAATGCCCAGAACATCAAAATACAAAGATTAGGCGATACTGCTAGAATCTCTACAAGAGGATGAGCAAGGGCAGCAGGACACGACCAGTGTGCGAGCAAGAAGATTAACATCCCGGTAAAAGAACAATCAATCGTCAACACTGGAATAGGTATAGGACTACCTGTGGCCACTTATGGGCAGATAGCACCACGAAGCGGATTGGCAGTTAAACCTTGCATTACTGTCAATACACGTGGAATCGACTCTGGCTACATAGGGGAAATCAAAGTTGTCCTTGTTAAACTAGGAAAAGACGAATACACACTTGAACTAGGACACTGTATTAAACTGTTGATAAGTGAATAGATTGTTAGAGGAAAAAGGAGAGTAGTGTAGCAATTGGTTCCAACAATGAGAGGCGAATCATGGTTTGGAAGTACAGACAAACCAGAGCACTAAAGAATTGAGATCAACAAGATATCCACTACATCCTTCAGCAATTTCTACTGACAAGTTGAAGTCACAGGAATCCTCAAATTGGATTACAAGGCAAACGAGCACAGCAAGATCGAAGCTATCATTATCAGTACCGTGTTAGTCATCAAGGCAAAGAAAGGTCAAGAAAAAGAGAAAGCACAAAACATTGTTCCAAAGGAATACCACCAGTACCTGGACATGTTCAAAGAAGTTGAAGAAACTCGGCTGCCTGTATGCAGCTCCAAGGTTGACTTAGAAATCAATCTAAAAATAGGTGAAACAGTACCAGCAAGGAAGCTATATCCTAATGGGGAAAAAGAGCTGAGAGAACTGAGGGAATATATCTGAGTCAACAAAAACCAAGGATAGATCAGGAACTGTTATAGCAATAGGGGATCCCCAATCCTAGTTGTGGAAAAGAAGGACTTCAAACTCAGACTATGTGGCTTCTACTGAGGACTAAGGGAAGTCACCAAACGAGACCAATAACTGCTTCCTCTGATTGGAGAAGGCCTCCACAGGCTCAGGACTGCAAAGTCTTAACAAAACTAGATATCTGCAAGGCCTATCACAACATCAGAATCAAGGACGGAGACGAATGGAAAACAAATATTTACAACAAAATAGGGCATATACGAATATATAGTTATAACATTAGGACTCAAGAATGAGCCAGCAGCATTCCAAAGGTGGGTTAACAGGATCTTAAGTGGATACCTGAATATATGTTGTATCGTCTACCTAGATGATATTATGATATAGTTGGAAAACATGGAAAATATCAGACCCATGTGCAGAAGATTATAGAAGCATTAACAAAAGAAGGAATGACCCTCTAGCCTTTCTAATGCGAATTCCTCAAGGAACGAAAGGAATACTTAGAGTTCCTTATCGACAGAGATGCAGTCAGTGTTGATTCAGTCAAAACCGAGGCAATATGAGAATGGAAGCCACCAGAAATTAAAAAATGGGAGTAAATGATTTATGGAGTTTTGCAACCTCTATATGAACTAACAAAAAAGGAAGCCAAATGGAATTAGATAGAAAACCAATAAGCAGCATTCAATGAACTTTGAAGATGACTTACCTCGACACCACTGCTGGTACATTACAATCTTAGCAAAGAAATTATGATTGAAACAGACACATCAAAATATGTATGGTCAGGCATACAATTGCAAAACTGAAAAGAGAGAAAATGGCAACCAGTAGCGTACCGGTCACAAAGGATGTCGCTGGCTGAATGCAATTACAACAATCACGACAAGGAACTCCTGGGTATTGTCCAAGCCCTAAAGGAATGGAGACGGTATGCAAAAGAAAGCACACAGTGAGTATTGATTCTTACTGACTATGAGAATTTAGTACCCCTTACCATGACCAAGGAACTTAAGGACTGGCAAATCCACTGCTGCAAAATACTTAGCTAGTACAATATCAAGATATGATATCATTGAGGGAAAGAATGAGGAAAATCTGATTTTATTATGAGACTAGCTGCAGACATGGCTGGAAAAGAGGATACAAGGATCCAACAGAAACAAAGGATTTTATTAACAACAGGAAAATAATTTGAAACCAGGGAAGTGGTCAAATTCATGGAAGAAGACTTGGAGATCTGTGAAGCGAGCAAGAAGGATATAATGGAATCATAATATATTTCTACCATTACCATGGACTTGATGTTGGTTATTATTTATTAGGGTTTATACCTAATAAGTGCTACTATTTGGTTGTTCCCCTATTTGGTAATGACATCCAGACTGGTTATGCCTTCCTTGTTTGGCTTAACATTATCCCATCCTTGCTTCTACCCATTTAGGTCTCGCTATCATCCTGCTATACCTACTAGATTTGTAAAGTATTAGTGATCTCTTATTCCTTCTTGTTTGGATTCCATTACTTGTTTTGTTAGCTTAATCCTGTCGCTTTTAACCCTATGTTTTTGGAATATAGTTACCTTGTTATGCTGCCTTAGTTGGCATATGTTTTGGACAGAATATTTGAGCTTTTGTTTAGTTTTCCTAGCTACAATCTTTTGTATTTCAACAGCCTTCGATTCCTTAAGGATTCGGACTCCCAAGCCACACAGCACTATCATCTTTAATACTACAAGTTCAACAGTTACTCTATTAGGTCTATACCTTTTATCTTGTCTATTAAACACCTATCCATCGACACTTGTCACCCTATCCTATAATTATCTTCAGAGTCCCTAGAGATTCTCGAGATACTTGTAAGTAGGTTACACTTTTTGACCTAGACTTAAGTATACCATTGATCTTCAGCAGACGACTCATCACCCTTAACCTACCTTAACTCTGCAGTACTAGTACACCTCCCTGTTTCCAAGAAGGCCTTGAGCAGACTCCAGGCCAGACCAGCTAACTCCAGCTAGCAACCATTTCACTTCCAAGAGATACAAGAAGGCACTTTAGTAGACGATCGGTAGCATCCTCCCCAGGACACCAAAGTCAAGCACCAGTACTTCCACCTGCTCGACCATCTGACATTTCAGAACCATCTTCAGTAAATACCAGTAGCAGTGAAGAAGAGGACCAATACCAAGCCCAAGCTCTACACCAAGCCCAAGACCAAAACCAAAAGCAAGCCCAAGTCCAAGCCCAAGCCCAAGAATACCTATAGCAAGAAGTCGAATCCAAGAAAGTGTTGAAATTCTTCAATTCGTTTCATATGTATATTTCCATGGTAATATTATTTATGTCTCTGCTTGGTTATTTTTAGTTTAATCAGGATAACTATGGACATTACTGCAGCTAGTGTATATCATATGTTCAGTTATATTTCTTGATAAGGATTAAAGGATTAATGCGTATATTCCTCATATTATCTGCGGGATTTCTCAGGTATCTTTCTATGTAAAGTGACCTTTTACTAGTACTGTATCATGTATTATCTTTCAGTTTATTTCATGCACACCATTTCAGATTAAACATATTTTTGGGATATCCATGGTAGTTTTTCAGGGTCAAACATGTTAACACTTATGTTTCTTACAATGTTTTCCCTATTTTGTTACTGAGTACATGGAGGATACACACCTGTTTAAATAGCTAGTTGCCACCTACTATATTTAGTTAATTAAGGACAAGAACTACTACCAATCTACCTTCATACTACAATACTCCTTACACAAGCATGGACATAGTATACTCTTAATATTGTATTGTATTTTCGTACTCATGCTATAAGATTATGCCTATACACATAATTTAATTGGTTATAAGTCGGGTCCATCTATAGCTATACGACTTACACTTACAAGCTGTCCTCTTGCCGCAGGAAACAAAAACTTTCTGAAACGAAACAAACAACTTTCAACCAAAAATATTTCCAGTAATATCAAAACATCTTGTTTGATAAGAAACATTAGTGGAAACGAAATGTTTATGTCGAAACATTCTTGGCAAATCGATACGAAAAGTCTTGGTGCTCCTTGCTATAATCCGAGTTTTCAGCTTCCTAAAAACCGAGTTCTTATAGAAGTGCATTTTTCCAATCCTAACCACTCACTAGTGCAAAGCAAATTACCAGTACTTAGCAACCTAAGTCACTTTGCCTGTACCGAGGCAAAATGGCAATATCAGAAACTACAGGTTCTTCTCTTCCTCCTCCTGAAACTCCTTCACCAAACCCCAAATCTTATACCAACAACTCCAATCGTAGTTGGGCACCCAGTTACAAATTGAGCTCCATCCCAAAGCTCACTGGCCCTAACATCCACCAGACCTGGCGTGATATCTAAGAATATATCCTTACTCAATATAATTGCTGGGACATAGTAATAGAAAAGGAAACTCCGCCTGAGGCAGAAGAGAATGAAGATGGAAATAATAACTTTGAGAGAATAGATAAATTACGCGATCGCTACCAATGGGTCTCAGCCTACTTTCTTGAAACGATAGAGCCCCAATGGCTTATTTTGTTATCCATACACCAAACACCCCCCGCCATCTGGAAAGTGTTCCAAGATAAATTTGCTAGAGAAAATACCACCTCCTTCATCGAACAACTCAATGCTGTCCTCGATACCAAGTACCATACCTCTGCACCTATTGCAAACCAGATCAACAAGTACGATACCCTCTAGAATCAAATGCAACACTGTTAATCCTTCTCCTCTGCTGATGACCAATATACTCTACCATTTGTATTCAAATCGGTATTTGAGTCACCCAAAGCCAAAGCCGTAGTTCATTGCCACATCCTTCCTGAGTCGATGAGTAACTTCGTTGATAACCTTCAAACCAAGGAAGACCTTACCTACAATCATGTCTGCAATAAGTTGTTGGACATGAGACTAAGAGTTAGCTGTGAGGATGACAAGGCGTATAAAAGCGCTGCTGTTGAAGGAAACAGTAGGGAACCTCCCCGGAGACCTGCGGCCACATCCAAGGAATGTACCTAATGCTAGAAGCATTATCCCACTACTCGCGCTGAGGGACATACCTGGAATGAGTGTAATAAACTCAAGGGCGACAATAAAAAGAAGAAGGAAAAGAAAGCTGTTAGTTTACCAAAGATCAGCATAGAAGAAATATCTGAACCTGTCCATCCATCCACATCCCTCCTCTCTACGCAAAAGACTCCTTACCCACAAAACAGGATTAATCGATACAGGCGCAAGCTCACACATGACTAGCAACCTAGACCTTCTTATCAACTTTGAACCAAGTACAGGAACTTTTAAGTTGGGCGATGATTCGGCAATAGAATCATGAGGCTGAGGAACTATCAAGCCCATGACCAAAACTTCAAACTGTCATGTAGCTCCTGTATTCCTTAAACATGTTTTCTGGTTTCCGAAGTTGGGTCAAAGTAACTTGTTGTCATGGCGCAAGAATGTTTCTTCTGGGAATGGAATTTGTTTGTGTAGTAAAGGGGCAGATAAGTTTGTATACAGGGAGAATAAAAGAGAAGTGATATAGGGAAAGCTTGATGGTCAAGATTAGGTTGTACAAGAAGAGAAAGCAGTGGCAAACAAGATGACTTACCAACAGTCACATAAAGCCCTAGGACATCCCTCACCATCCTACCTCAAAAGGACCAACTACTCGGACAATCCAACAATGTCCGAAGTTCCGAAAGATTGGCAGTATGAAACCTGCATTCCGTGCAAATCAACAAAATGCAAACCTGCATTTATGGAAAAAAGATGTGAAAATCCTTATAAGTTAATCCACTCTGATCTGTGTGGAAAATTCTCCACCACCTCCCTTGGAAACTCCTAGTACTATGTCTCCTTTATTGATGATTGTACACGGTACACCTGGATTTACCCTCCCTAAGGCCAAATCTGATATTGCTAAAGCATTTCACCAATTCAGCAAAGAAAGACACACCCAGGACAACACTACTATAAAACGATTCAGAACCGATAACGGAGGAGAATATATCAACAAAGATATGACAACCATGTTTGAAAAACTAGGTATCATACATGACAAAATACCTCCTTACTCACATGAATCTAATAGCGTTGCCTAACGGTACAATAGGACAATCATCACATCTAGACACTCTATGATATCAGGTCTTACACCCCGTTTATAGGCTGAAGCAGTTAAAAGAGCTGTATATCAGCGGAACATCCTCGCTAAATGATCCATAGTGAAATCTAACGCTCTATGAATCTCCCTACAACAAGAAGCCATTAGTAAACCACCTACACCTCTACGGGACCATATGCTTTGTCAATATATCGGAGGCGACCAGAAAACCAGGAACAAAGTTACAGCCCTGTGCCATTGAAGGATACCTTGTTGGATATACCTCCTCTAGCAAGATATATAGTATATACAAACTATCTTTTCATAAGATCTCAGAAACGCGTCAGCTCCACTGGACAACCAAGACAATAGGTCTGCTTAATCCCAAGGAGCCTGTACCCTCATCAGAGACCTTTGCAACTGTCTACCCACCTTGCTACCAAAGAGCACCGGCACCCGATAAAGTTCTACCAGAGGAAACTAATGACAAACTAACTATTGAAGTACATCCACCTCCACCGCCTGGACATCCTGCAGATTATGACCATCCCCAAACTCCAGAAGAAACACCGGAACATCCAGTACATCAAGTACAACTAGAAAATCCTCCGGAGATACAGACAAATCTGGCACAACCATTCACCTACCACAATACTTTAGCAGAAATGTCACTGTACCATCTGACAAGGACCCCAAAACCTACACCCAGGCAGTGAATAGCTCACTTAAGGAACAATGGACCCACGCAATAGACAAGGAAAGAATGGCACTTGAGAAAAGTGGTACTTTCGATGCAGTAGATAAACCAACAGGACGCAAGATTATTGACAGTATATGGGTCTATAAGACCAAGCGAAATGCTGATGGTACATTAGAACGGTACCATGCAAGGGCTGTTGCCAAAGTGTTCTCACAAGTACTGGGTTTTAGCTTTGAAGATACTTTTGCTCCAGTCATCCGATATGAATCACTCTGCTTCCACTTTGCAATATGTGCTAAAAACAAATAGCAACCATGGCAATTCGATGTCAAATCTGCATTCCTTTATGGTGAGTAGAAAAATGAAGTCTACATGCGACTGGTAGCTGAGTTCGGTACTGGAGACAAAGTATGGCAAGTTAACCCATGTCTCTATTAACTTAAGCAATCTGCGAACAAATAGTATGTTCTCCTCGCTAGATACTTAAAATCCAAAGGTTTTGCAACATCCACCCTTGACTCATGCATGTTTGTTCACAGTAAACACGACATATACCTAAGGGTTTACATTGACGATATATAATATACTCGGCCAACACCCCTAAAGCTACTTCTCGCATACAAGACCTGAAAACGGCATTTTAGATTACAGACTTTGGGGACGCTAGATTCCGACTTTGCCTACACATCACCTCTACTACAGACGGGATACATCTTACCCAGTAACACTACATCAAGTCAGTCCTCGAAGGATATGGTATGGAAAACTCACGGCCAGTCTCTACACCCTTACCACAAGGCATTTAAATAAGAATGGGACAGTATATGAACAAATTCAGGACATGTCCATATACCAATCGATGATAGGATCACTTATGTACCTGACAACTAGTGCCTGACCCGATCTGGTGTATACAATATCCTTTCTCTCACAATTTTCTTCCTGCCTGACCAAAATTCACCTAAAGGACGCTAAATACATTCTTCGCTACATTCACGTTACAAAAGACATTGGACTCTTCTACCTTTGAACAACTACAAATGCTATGAACACCTATAAGGATGTGGACCTTGCAGCCTGTCTTGATAACAGCCGCTCTTTTTCAGGGTAAGTTATTGTCTTAACAATGCCTGTATAAACTGGCAGTCAAAGAAACAAGGCTCGGTCGCAACATCAACTACGGAAGTAGAATATGTAGATATGTCCCTAGCAGCTAGGCAAAGCCAATTGTATATCAAAGGTCTCAATGACATCCCTCTTACAACACCAATGGCTTTGCATGCCGACCATACCGGTGCAAACTTACTGGCAACCAACCATCAACTAAATGAATGAACAAAATATATTGCTATCTATTTTCATAAAATACAAGATGAGATCGATATAGGTTCTTTCACACTCCTAATGGTTACGCCATGAGAAAACCTTGCAGACATTTGTACCAAGGTACTTAAGAAACCGGAACATGAATGGATGATGAGATTGTTGGGCTGTAGAGAAGTAGGGGAAATGTTGAAAATCTTCAATTCGTTTCATATGTATATTTCCTATGGTAATATTGTTTACGTCTCTGCTTGGTTATTTCTAGTTTACTCAGGAAAACTATGGACATTATTACAGTTAGAGTGTATCATATTTTCGGTTATATTTAATGATAATGATTAAAGAATTAATGTGTATATTCCTTATATTATGTGCGGAATTTCTTGGCTATCTTTCCATGTACAGTGACCTTTTACTGGTCAGGTATTAGGTGTTATTTCTCCATTTATTTCACATACACAACTTCAGATTACACATATTTTTGAGATTTTCTTGGTAGTTTTTCAGGGTCTAACATGTTTGCACTTATGTTTCTTACAAGGTTTTCCCTATTTTGTTATTGAGTACATGGAGGATACGCACCTGTATAAATAGCTGGTTGCTTCCTACCTTATTTAGTTAATTAAGGACAAGAACTACTACTAATACACCATCATACTACAATACTCCTCACACAAGAGTGCACATAGTATACTCTTAATACTGTTTTGTATTTTCCTACTCATGCTCTAATATTGTGCCAATACATATAAAGTAATAGAAAGAAAGGAGCTCAGAATCAGAATCAGATTCCAGTCCAAGGTACACTCCAGGACCAGCACCACCAGCTTCGCCCCTCAGACAACCTAGTCTCCCGGGAGAACTAGGGGAACCCAGCACTGCACCTGACGATATACCTAGTACACCAAGACCACCAAGCAATCCAACCCCTGCCCCTATTGCCATGTCTGTCCCCCCAGATGGAAATTGGCGTCCTAAATGGCCAGCACCATGAACATTCAAAGGAGAAGGAAAAGATCGTAACCAATTGAGAATCAACTCAAGGTTCAACTCAGTCTATCGATTCATCCCCAGGTTTAGTATCACAGACGATGCCCCTGGGGCCCAGAAATACTTTGGAGCATATGGCAGAGAGAAAGCACTCGATAAATTGACCCAGTATGAAGCTTCCCAAGGAGACCACACTGTTGCTGGACTTAAACAGAAATTCAAGGCCTACTTCCTTCCTGCCACCTCGATAGATACCATCTATGAACAATAGCTACAAGTCAAGCAAACTACTAGTGGGAAAATATCATACATTTCCAATAGTGTAATCAGACTTGAAACCTTGAGAGACAGTCTCCCTCCTGGAGTAATTTAGGACTATTCAGCAAAGCAGAGACTCCTAGATGCTATGGATATCAAGCTTAAGCGAGAAGTGAAACCACCCATCACTTCAGATACCACCTTTGACCAGCTAGTGGAGATACCAGAAAAGGGAGATGGAACTGCCCACTCTACAGGATTCTATAGAAATCAAAATCGTCAAGGCAATGCAACCTCTCATGCAGTTTACCAACAATCACCCAGGCGCCCCCTGAACTGCACCCAGATAAAGAAACCAAGGTCCTCCAATAACACCTCTCAGCATCAAAGAGTATCTCAGGTTGAGCAGGATCGGTGCATCCAAGACAATCATTGTTACTACTGTGGAAAACATGGATGCTACTCGAATAACTTCTTTGAGAAGACTAAGCATAGGAGAACCCTACAGCGAGGAAATGGAGGCCCAGGTGGATGCAGGAGACCCCAGAATATCAGAGGAACATACCACACCCAGGAAGACTATCCCCAAGCAAAGAAATCAGTTACTGTTACCACAAACTATTCAGGACCTGGTGCAACTCAATCCCAAGCCTTCGAAGTATACATCAAAGTCAATAGCCGCATAGCAAAGGCACTATTCGATACAGGAACTACAGGAGACTACTTGATATTAGGAAGGTTTGTCAGTACCGACCATATCCCTACCTGAAACCTCGAGACTCCTATCAACCTGAAGATGGCACTTAAAGCATCCTACTCAGCAATCAACTATGTGGCAAAGCCTGTCATACAGATTGACAAGGAAAGGGGCAATATATCTGAAGCCTTAATCTGTTCCCTGGTCCTCTATGATATCTTCCTAGGAATGCCATACCTTACTGCACACCATGTGTAATAGATTGCAGAAAATCTATTATCACCTTCCCAAATAAAGTAATCACTTTGACCTGTTTGAAAGTAACTCATATATGATTCTCAGTCATGAGTGAAGCAGATACCCGTGACTTCATTTCCGAATTTCCTACAGTATTCCCAAGCAAGAAGGCAGCGGAATTTCCACCCTTGAGAGATGTCAACCACCACATACAGCTGAAAGATACAATTTCCGACAATAATCTGAGATTCTTCACATTCCCTGACAAGATCATGCCAGCATATTAAGCTTTAATCGAAGACTAGAAACGAAAAGTAATAATTTACCCAAACGAGGCACACAACCGAGTCAACATATTTCCAAAGTTAAAACCCAAAGGAGAAATCTGACTGCTTGCAGACCTTGTACCCAGGAATGATATTACTATCAGGGACCATGGAGTGATTCTCAAACAAGACATAAGACTCAGAACAGTTGCTAGAACAAAGTTCAGATCCATCATGGACCTAGTAAACTGGTATTTCCAAATTCGAGTTCTCCCCAGCGATGTGAAATACAACACCATCACGACACCCTTTGGATCCTTTACATTTAGAGTTATGCTGCGGGAAGATGCCAACGCCCCCTGCTACTACCATAGGAGTTATAGAGTTTGTCCAAGAAGGATTTATTGGAAAATTCATTTGGGCATACATGGATGACATTACCATCTACTCAGAAACAGTTGAGGACCATATTTCGCATCCCAGATCAGTCTTGGGAAGACTAAAGCCATACCATATCAATGCATAGTCAGCCAAGTGCAAATTCTTCACCACTAAGCTGTCACTCCTAGGACATATTATAGATGAGAGAGGAATTCATGAAAATCCGGAAAAAGGTCGATCCATCCAAGACTGGCCCACACCAAAATCGAAAAAAGAAGTTCAGACCTTTATAGGAGTTGTGATATATCATGTACAATTCCTCCCATACCTTGCCTCCACCACCGCCTCCTCTTGGACCTAATTTCCCAAGAAGTGTTTGAATGACAACTCAATGTATGAGGAAGCCTTAAAACAGGTTAAGCGCCGAGCCAGGGATACAATTCTACTCTGGCCTATCTCATATGATACTTCAGCTGATCCAATATAACGTATATCACCCAGTAATGGGTCACCCCCCAGTAATGGGTTACTCAATCTCCAAGATTATTTTGATAAATTTGTAATTCTTGGGGGTAAAAATAATCGGACCTTATTCAAATTCAATTCCCAAATTGGCTTTAGACTCTTAAACAAGTCTGCCATTTTTGAAAACTGCAATATAATTTTCACCTCTATAAATAGTCCAAGTGAGATTATATGATTCTATCAGAAATTGTATTAAAGAAAAGAAATGGTTCACGGGATAAATCTAATATTTCTCCAGGTGATTGTGTAGGTGATTTACTATAGGGTCTGTGAATCGTAAAAGAATAGGGCAATATTAGAGGTAGAGCAAGATCCTCAAAGTTTTAATGTTTTTTACTCTGCAGACTAGGTTAATTCTGACCAACAACGATTACTCTTTTTATATCAAATTTTGTGAATTATCGTCCTACCACCAATGCGAAACAAGAAGCCTGACCTGGAGAATCGTCTTCAGGCAGCCATTGCCGCCAAACAACAAGATCCAAACCTCTCCATACGCTATCTCGCTGAAACCTTCGGAGTTTAAAATAGCACCCTGCAGAACTGACTTAAAGGCAGTACCACTCCACGAAAGGTTGCCCACGAGGGCCAGCAGTTGCTCACCCACCTTGTGGAGAAGGTAATAGTTGTAAGGATTGAGGATTATGATGATCGTGGTATTTCCCTTCGCCGCAGACATGTGTTGCAGATGGTTTATGAAATTCTAAATGCCAAAGGAAGAGTGGCCGAAATTGGGAAGCGGTGGGTAGACCGGTTTGTTCAGAGACATCCGGGTATTCAAAGCAAGGTTGGAAAGAGCATTGACAAGCAAAGAGCTCTTGCGACTGATGTTTCTATTCTAAAGAAACATCTGGAGAGATTTTATATCTTGAAAAGCAAATATCATGTCTTACCAGAAAATGTTTGGAATACAGATGAGAAAGGGTTTGCAATGGGTTTAGGTGGAGGTAGATCAGTTCTTTGCTGTACAGGTAGACGGAATCCTAAGATAATGCAGGATGGCAAGAGAGACTGGGTTACAGTGATTGAAGTGGTTTCTGGTAATGGCAGAGTATTGGCACCTCTTATTATTCACTCTTCTACAGCACACCTCATGGGCCATCATTCAAATATCAATTATGAGATGGAGAATGATGCCTTCTTTACCTACTCCAAGGTAGGATATACCTTATCGGAAATTGCTATTGAGTGGTTTGATCAAATATTTGAACCACGTTCACGTCCAGCTAAGGGAATAACTGAACACAGGATTCTTGTCCTCGATGGCCACAGCTCACATGTCAACAACATTGAGTTCATTGAGCATGCTCTTAGAAACAATGTGCACCTCCTTTGCCTTCCTGCACATACTACCTATATCTTGCAGCCATTGGATATTGGATTGTTTACCCCCTTGGGAAACTATTACAAACAGGAGCTAGAAGACTTTCAACGCAACCATGGACTGTTCTGGAAGATGCGTAAAGGAGACTTCTATCCAATGCTACAAAGGGCAAGAGAGAAGGCTATGACAGTGGAGAATGTGGTTTCTGCCTGGCGTGCAAGTGGAATGATCCCTTTTAATCGTCAACGTGTACTTCAAAATCCCAACCTTCAAATGAATGCAACTCCACCAATTCCCCTTTCAGCAAGATATTCAGGACTTAGGCCCGTAGATGCAAGAGATGGCAGAGCTCAAGAGGTTGATGAGATAAGAAAAAAGGCAGCCAATCTTGAGGATGTTGGAGAGGCAAGTGTTTTGCTTCACTAAGCAATTGACCTTGCAGAAAAGGCTCAAACTCAGTCAATTCTCGACAAAGCAACAATTAAGCAACTCGAGTCTATACAGCCAATCAAGCCTGACCGCCGCCAGATCAAGGGTGGACTCCTTCTTCATACAAAGGTTCTTGGAGAATTGTATAAGAAGCGTCAAAGAGATGATCTCAAGAAGCAGGCAAAAGTTCAGGCAGGAAGGATTTGGAATGCAAATGGTAGAAGACCACAGGTACCAAGGAAGAGGATCAAACCTGAGACACAAACCTCAGTCTCTTTAGTCCTTTCCGAAAGTTCACAGGGTGAAACAAGTGCTGAAGAGGAAGAACAAATTGTATGTATAATATCTTATTTTGTTCAATATTTGAAAAAACTTTACTTACAATCAATAGTTACCTAAATCAAATTCTGCAACTTCCAGCTCTAGTAGCAGTCGCCCCTACAGATCTACCCGGCATTCGATAAATTATAGCATCAATGGTGGAGTGGGAATGTCATCCTTGCCAGAGACTTAGAATATTTTCATGTATTATCACTCTGCTGAATTCCTATTGCATTTCTTGTTAAAAACATTTCATCTTTTGTCATAATCATTGCCTACTCTCATTTTATTAGCATGGAAAATTACAAAAGCTTGAATTCAAACATGGTTGCAGAGTTTCACTTTTTAGCTGAGTACGGAAAAATGTATATGTGACCCATTACTGGGGGGTGACCCATTACTGGGTGAAATACGTTACCTCATTACTGACCCTTCAAAGATTGGACCAGGAGCATGGGTTAGCAAAGGACCCTCTCCTGTGAAAGCATAACCTGCCGCATTCTACAGCAGAAAATTTGCAACAAGTCAGTGGCACCACCTTTTCCATGAATTGTAACTTTTGACAATTGTAGATGCTATTCATTTCTATCCGGTTCTACATGGCACCATATTGACTGTTGTGTCTGACAACAAAGCACTATCCATTTCCCTGAAACAGACTGACTTACCTTACCGTCTGACAAGATGGCGCAGGTTGCTGTAATCATATGATTTTGATATCATACACAGACCTGGCAAAGACAATGGCCTTGTAGATGTACTATCAAGGATCAATGAAGACACCCCAGCTGAGGAAGACCAAATACTCGAAGTGCCTACAGAGAAGAAGCCTATAAAGAATCCCCACTCCACCATGAATAGTGTATCAAGACAGTACCTCAACATCGCCCATGCACAAGCCCCATCTGCTGCCCTCACTCTTCAAGTACCCTCTCGCATTCTTTCTCCTCAACACTACTCCATGTGGAACTCAAAATATGGTACCAGCTCTAACCACTATAGCTCCTAAGAAGTGAGTCACTACTCAGATTGTGTTGAACAAGCCATGGACAAAGCAGGAGATACCCTCAAGCCTGCCACCAATACTATTCAAGGTTATGAAACCATCGAGACCCCCTCCTATCTCAGCAACCCTCAAGAGCCATACCAAGCCACAGTACTTATTGAGGGAGCTAAAGCTCACCTATCTGGTTAAATGAATCTATGCTTCTATCATCCAATTGGGATCTATTCCAATCACCACCTCCAGAAATATTGCCCCATATACCACACATACAGAACCTGACCCTCAGCCCAGACCATTCCCACCTCAACCCCCACTCAATGAACTGGACCGATTTCTTGCATCTAATAGACACAGAGTAAGGCACAGATTGCCTGTGTCTGGGCTGAATGTCATACTCACATAAATTGAAAGAATACAGGATACTTCCTGTCAGGATCTTGCAATATCCTAGTACCCTTGCCTCTCTACGCTTGCTCCAACCCTGTCTCCCCTCATCATCCCCAGCGTAGAGCAGATCACAGATTGGAAGTTCCACTTCCCCTCAACAATGATGATTGCTACCCAGTCTTTCCTACAGTTATTGATAAGGTAAAAGAAAGAGAAATTATGGATTTCGACCAAGGATAGGATCTACCTACCCCATAGGCACCTGTCGATTATGAGGAATGCTCCTTTGATCAGCCCTCTTCGCAGCTTGACCTTGGCGCTTTTCAACTTACTAACTATATGAAATGAAAGTCGTACTACAGCACTGGAAATACTATACAGAATGACCCTCTCCTTGAGGTAGTGACTATGGCTATCGACCACCCTGACTGGCGCTTATATGATCGAGATCTAGTCAGAAAGGGGAAAGATGATAGTAAAGACTGTCCTTATGTCCCCTATAAAGCAAGCTATAAAGCTCCTAACAGCAGAAGCGAAATTGTGCGCAATAACCAAGAACAAATAGCACATTTGGGTTGGCAAACATTTTTTGACTATGCTTCAAGACACTTCTCCTGGCTGTCAATGAGGAACGATCTCAAAGACTATGTCCGGAGATGTTATCTATGCCAGCTCAACAAGCAGCCTACTATAGTCCCTAAAGGATCAGTCATCCCCCTCCCTGTCCCCAGGCAGCCATTTTCGTCTCTAGCAATTGACTTTGCATGACTCTTCCTTAGCGATTCCAAGCTTCAACTAATCAAGGTTGTCTTGGAATGATTTAGTGGCTTTATGTAACGGAATCCCACTATGTTTCTACTATTACTACTGACTTGATGTTGATTATTACTTATTTGGGTGTATACCTGATAAGTGCTACTATTTGGTTGTTCCTTCCTACTTGGTTATGACTTGCTAACTGGCTATTCTTTCCTTATTTCGCTTATCACTACCCCTCCTTTCTTCTACCCACCTGGGTATCGCTATCCTCCTGCTATACCTACTGGATTTGTATAGTAGTAGCGATCTCTTGTTCCTTCCTGTTTGGATTCCATTACTTGTTATGTTAGCTCCATCCTGTCGCTTTTAACCCTCTTTTTTCGGAATATGGTGACCTTATTATGCTTCCTCTGTTAGCATGTTGTTAGACAGGATGTTTGCGCTTTTGTTTAGTTTTCCTAGCTACAATCATTTGTATTTAAAGAGCCTACAATCCATTAAGGATTCGGACTCTCAAGCCTCACAGGACTATCATCTTTAATACTACAAGTTGAATGGTCACTCTATTAGTTCCATACCTTTTACCTTGTCTATTGAAGACCTATCCATCGACGCTTCTCCCCCTATCCTTATAGTATCTCCAGAGTCCCTTTGGGATTCTCGAAATACTTCGGAGTAGGTTACATTTTATGACATAGACTCAAGTATACCTTTGATATTCAGCAGAGGACTGATCACCCTTTGCCTTCCTTGTTCCTGCAGTACTAGTACACCTCCCTGTTTTCCAAGAAGGCCTTGAGCGGACTCCTGGCAAGACCAGCTCACCCTAGCTAGAAACCATTTCGCTTCCCAGAGATACTAGAAGACACTTCACTAGAGGATCGGTAGCATCCTCCTCAGCACCCTAAAGTCAAGCACCAGTACCCCCACCTGTACCACCATCTGAGGACTCAGAACTATCTTCAGTAGATAGCAGCAGCAGCGAAGAAGAAGACCCAGCCCTAGCCCAAGACCACGCCCAAGCCCAAGATCCAGACCAAGTACAAGACCAAGCCCAAGTCCAAGAACAAGTCTAAGAACAGCTCCATCAAGAAGTCCAATCCCAGAAAGAACCAAGCTCAGAATCAGAATCAGATTCCGTTCCAGACGACGCTCTAGGACCAGCACCCCCAGTTTCGCCACCTAGACCACCCAGTCTACCAAGAGAACCCTGAGAACCAAGCCCTGAACCAGACGATTTACCTAGTCAACCAAGGCAACCTAGTGCACCAAGTCCACCAAGCAATCCAAGCCCTGCACCCATCGCCATGTCAGTCCCCCATGAGGTATATAATCTTCCTAAATGGCCTGCACCATTTACATTTACAGGAGAAGGAAAAGATCGAGACCCATTGAGAATCAACTCATGGTTCAACACAGTCTATCGATACATCGCCAGCTTTGGCATAATTGACGATGCCCCTGAAGCACTACAATACTATGGAGCCTATTGCAGAGAGAAAGCCCTCGATAAATTTACCCAATATGAAGAATCCCAAGGAGACCATACAGTTGCTGGACTCAATCAGAAATTCGAGGCCTACTTCCTTCCTTCCACATCCACAGATACCATCTATGAATAGCGGCTACAAGTCAAGTAAACTACCAGCGGAAAAACAGGACAGATTCCCGACACGGTAATCAGACTTGAAACCTTGTGTGACAGTCTCCCCCCAGGAACAATTTCGCACTATTCAGCGAAGCAGAGACTCCTGGATGCCCTGGATATCAAACTAAAGCGAGAAGTGAAACCACACATCACTTCAGATACCTCCTTTGACCAGCTAGTGGAGATAGCGGAAAAACGAGATCCAAATGCCCACTCTACAGGACTCTATAGAAATTGTCAAGGAAATACAACATCCAATGCAGTTTCCCAACAAGTACCCAAGCTCCCACGGAATAACACACTGCGAAATCAATCAAGATTCTCAAACAATACCTTTCAGCATCCAAGAGTATCCCAGGCTGAGAAGGGTCGGCGTAGAACAGACAATGACTGTTACTATTGTGGAAAACATGGACACTACTCTGATAACTGCTTTGAGAAGAAGAAGCTTAGTAGCATCCAGTAGTGAGGAAATGGAGGCCCTGGAGGAACCAGGAGACCACAGAATGTCAGAAGATCATGCCACACTCAGGAAGACGATCCCCATGTGAAGGAATCAGTCACAGTTACCACAAACTATGCAGGACCTAGTGGAACTCAATCCCAAGCCCTCGAAGCATACATCACAGTCAATGGCCACAAAGCAAAGTCACTATTCGATACAGGAACCACAGGAGACAACTTGATATCAGGAAAGTTTGTCACTACCCACCAAATCCCTACCAGAGACCTCAAAACTCCTATCAACCAGACGATGGCAGTTAAAGGATCACACTCAGCAATCAACTATGTGGTAAAGCCTGTTATACAGATTGACAAGGAATGCGGCGATATCCCTAAAGCCCTAGTCTGTTCCCTGGACAACTATCATATCTTCCTAGGAATGCCTTACCTTACTGCACACAATGCTGTAATAGATTGCAGAAAATCTATTATCACCTTCCCTGATAAAGGAATCACCTTGACCTGCAAGAAAGCTACACATGCACGATTTTCAGCAATGAATGAAGCAGATGCCCCTCACTTCATTTCCAAGTTCCCTACAGTATTCCCTGGCAAGAAAACTGTGGAATTACCACCCTTGAGAGATGTCAACCACCACATTCAGCTGAAAGACACAATTTAGGACCATAATCTGAGATTCTTCACATTTCCTGACAAGATCATGCCAGCATACAGAGCATTAATCGAAGACTGGCAAGCCAAAGGAATCATTTACCCAAGTGAGGCAACAACCCAGTCAACATATTCCCAAAGCTGAAACCCAATGGCGAAATCAGACTGCTTGCAGACCTTGTACCCAGGAATGATATTACTATCAAGGACCATGAAGCGATTCCCAACCAAGCCATGATACTCAGAACTGTTTCCAGAGCAAAGTTCAGATCCATCATTAACCTAGCAAACTGGTAATTCCAAATTCGAGTTCTCCCCAGCAATGAGAAATACAATATCATTAAGACACCCTTTGGATCCTTTGCATGCAGAGTTATGCTGCAAGGAGATGCCAACGCCCCTGCTACAGCAATGAAAGTTATAGAGTTTGTCCTAGATGGATTATTTGGAAAATTCGTTTGAGCATACATGAATGACATTACCATCTACTCAGAAACAGTTGAGGACTATATTTCGCACATCAGATCAGCCTTGGGGAGACTGAAGCAGCATCTAATCAAAGCATCGCCAGCCAAGTGCAAATTCTTCGCCAGCAAGCTCTCCATCTTAGGACATGTTATAGATGAGAGAGGAATTCATGCAAACCCTGAAAAAATTCAATCTATCAAAGGCTGGCCTACCCCAAAATCGAAAACGGATATTCAGACCTTTATAGGAGTTGTGATATATCATGCAAAATTCCTCTCACACCTTGCCTCCACCACTGCCCCCCTCTTGGACCTAATATCACAAGATGTGTTTGAATGGCGAACCCTTCATGAGGAAGCCTTCAAACAGGTTAAGCGCCTGGCTATGGAGACAATTCCGCTCCGCCCCATCTCATATGAGATATCAGCTGATCCAATATACCTCATTAGTGACGCCTCTAAGGTTGGATCAGGAGCATGGGTTGGCCGAGGACGCTCCCCAGAGAAAGCCTACCCTGCCACATTCAACAGGAGAAAGTTTGCAACAAGTCAGCTTCACTACCCTGTCCATGAATTGGAACTTTTGGCAATTGTGGATGCCATTGAGGCAATCCATCCGATTCTATAAGGCACCAAGTTCACTGTTGTGTCTGACAACAAGGCAATATCCTTTTTCCTGAAGCAGACTAACCTACCTTACCGCCAAACTAGATGGCACATGTTCCTACAATCTTATGATTTCGATATCATACACAGACCTGGCAAAGACAATGTCCTTGCAGATTGTTACGGGGTAGCCAATTCGGTACTGTTGAATTGACTAGGCCGTGCTTGTATCGAGAAAATCGGAGAACTGTCAGGAAAGCTCGGTAAAAAGTATGGTTTAAGATAAAAAAGGTTCTCGAAGGCTTTATAACTGAATAACTGAATAACTGAATAACTGAATAACTGAATAACTGAATAACTGAATATATGAATAACTGAATA
>QFET01002083.1:0-12585 GCA_003316355.1 Tuber calosporum
GCCTCACAAGGCTTACTCTGCTTTTCTGTCCTTCCTGCCTAGTGCTCTTCTAGGCAATCGTGACACAGAGTCCTAAAAAGCCAAAAGCTTTCTTGCCATATAATCTATATACTACTGGCTGTATATTGGACTAGTTTCTTCAGTTAAAGCTCCAGTGTTATAAACCAGTGAATCCCTTAAGGCATACTATACATAGAGTGCTAAAAGCTAAATATTCTAGTCGTTAAATTAAATTCAAATGAAATCAAATCAGATGAAAGTAATGGGACAAAGGAGAGGCTAATAGAAGTACTAATATATGTAAAAAACTATCTATATATATTATTTGAGAGCAGTTATTAGTATTGTAACTTGAAAAATAGTAATAGGCAGGAAGGTTTAGATAGTAACCGTAAATGTGCTGTTAAACTGGGAATGACCAATAGGGTATCAGCTAGTCCTATGAGAGTGCCTGGGGTTCCAAGGATTAAAGCAGCCATGAGTTATTACTGGGTAACAACCAAGGCACGAGTACAGCCTCTAGTTGGACAATTGTCAAAGGAGGAATTTAAAATCAGATATATGATTGCTTGATCAGTTAAAAAACTATGAATAGTATAGTTAAATACCTCATATTATAATCACTATTTCCGGACTTTTTTTACCAAGGCTGTAGCCATACAAATAGATCCTCAGCTTTAACCTTGGTGGACAGTTGTTTGTGACAACTTGGATAGCGTTTTATTCTGGTTTAATGATATTGTGAATCATTGCCCTCTATATTCCCATTTATAGCTATCAAGTTCCACTAAAACACCTGTGTATGTATTACTATCCTAATTGCAGATGTAGCCCCTTGTATAGGAAGCCTCCTGTAATGGTAGTGCCTTTTCATACTCTCTCTAAAATTGCTAAAAACTACAGTTATAGGTAAACTCGTTTTTTTGTAGGCTTCTTTATTCTGTTAACAGGATAGCTATATTATAACATACCTTGAGTTATTTGACTACATTTTATTTTAGCAAGCAAACAGAATACGGAGCTTCCTCAACAAATTGAATACCTCATACCTCGTGGTACCTCAAAAATACTCTTTACACCTATAATCTTGACTGCAAATAGACTCATATTTGGAAACTTGCTGTGATATAATACCTAGTTTATTTACTAATAGTTAAACTAACTTAGAAAATATTTTCATTATACATATTCTGGCTTAGAAAAGGTGTCTGTCCAGTTCCCCACAGTTAAAAATAAAGGGCCAAATTCTTGATATTCAGGTGTTGTTCTCCGTTATTTGAGTTCTTGAAGTAAGACAAAAACACATATAATTTGACTCCAATCAAGATGCCCAAATCTGCTTTCTTAGATTGGAGATAAAGGATCTATGGAAACTAGCCTCTCAGTACTTGTTAAAGCTGTCCAATTAATATATCTGAATATAATAGTACTACTATTATTATATAACTACCTGCTCTGGCAATAAAATACTTATCAGAATTTCAAAGACAGGTATCGTACATGGAATAGGGATACAGGAGGAAAGCACAAGTAGTTTAATAGGAGGGGTAGAAATACTGCCATTGAGAGTAACTAATTCCTGCAAATAGTATGAAATTAGATAAAGTTAGTATAAAAAAATATGAGAAATATTATGTAAATAGGTAAGATGTAACTACTTAGTATAATACTAGTTGTTCTTTGTATTAGTGACTTGGTTCATTTAACCAGTCATAATATCATGATAACATTTAAAACTAAGAATCAGAAAAGATAATACCTCAGCCTATAGGCAAAGCACAGAATATCCAATTGTGATCAGTTCCTTACCAGCTGGTAATTATTATTTTCCCCTAATATCATTTGTCAAAAAGAAATCACTCTCAAGTCTACATACCAACCTTATTAGTAGGTAGGATCTAGGATTAAATTCTAGAGGAACCTTATCTATCAATTAGTACTATTAGTTATATCTTGTATTCTTCCATCCAGACTACAAAATACAAAGTAATTACTATGTCCTTGCTATATACTCTAGGAGCCAGTACATAGCTACTGCTACGTTAAGTTCAGCTCGTGGGCTGATAACTCTTCAAGAGGTATTTGCTACTCCTTGTATTTGGTCTGACTACAAACCTCTATACAACACTCATTTTAATTAAAAAGATACTTCTTGTGTTAGTCACATGTAACAAAAAACCTATACTAAGTTAGTAATACTAATTGCAATTTGGGTCTATCACTACTATCATAACCAGATCATTAAAGTCTGCTGCTGAATCTTCTAGCTTGTTAGATGATATATTTGAGTTTTCTGTACTTTAAACTGGACTTAATTCATCTGGTACCTCAGAGAGAATTATTACTATTACTGACCTGTTCTAAACTCACCCTTTAGTATTCAACAATCAAAATGTGTTGAAATTTTCCAAGTTAGCAAACTCTTTTATTCCTCTGAAACATTGCCATTTGAAGAGCTCTAACAGTACATAATTGTGTAGGTAATGTCCTGACCCCACCTCTATAGCCACTCTAGAGGCCACAGCAGTGTGTGATGGTGTCTAGATCCTTTGCTTATGCATGCTAAAGTCTCCGCATATTGCATATGATTTATCTGCAATGTGCAAAAACACTGAGGTAGACAGAAACTTTCTTGGTGCATCTTTTTCTTCTGTCCTTAACTGTAATGAGAATGTTTAGTGCCTTCTTGAGTACATATGCAATACAAGTATACTGAACCCTGCTCTGATGTAAAGCATACAGGTCACAATTGACGAGGAATGGCAAAGAATGTCACAGGATATAATTTTATCCCTTATCACTTCAATGCTATTGAGAATTGATAATATCATCACTGGTGAAGTACGTCATACCAAGTAGTAATTTATATATATTTCTATTTCCTTATGAGGTTATCTATTTCTAATTCTTAATTACAATCCTTAATCCCCCCCCTCCCTTTCTTTTATAAGTTTTAATTCAACTTTTATATTATAAGAAATTCTAGTTACACTTTTTTTTTTTTTTTTTTTTTTTTTTCTCCTTTGACATTATTATTAGAACAACCCCCCTCTTCTGGCATCAAAAGCCAAGAGAATACCCCATCCCACATACCTCTTCTACTCCCCCTGTCTACCCCTGTATTCCCCAGCCACTTGGCACCTATACTCCGGTTCTTTGTTAGTACTAGTATAAACTGAAAGTGGTCTGGGAAAGGCCGGTGGTAGCACAGCCAGTAGTAAGTACCAATGCCTTCCGTGTCTAGGACAAGTTATCGAAAACCAGGTTAAAACAATTACACCTCCACCTACATCACATTTTCAGGCCTTCCAATATCGCGCGGCACTGCGCGCACACAAAGATGCAAGCCTATCGTAGCCTTGTACAACGCCAAAGGCCCACAGGTGATTGACTTGCCCTATCGCAGAAAGGCTTGCAGGCAGGGAGGTGGCAGGCCGGCAGGCAGGTGGGGGGGGGATAATTGCCATCTCCGCTATTTTTTGCACCCCCCTCCTACGGTGATGAACACAAGGCTCATTCGCACCCTCGCCAACTCTACTGTGCGTTATAGGTGGGCTTAAAATCGGGTATAAGGCGACTGTTAAATCCGCCAGCCAACGGAAAGCATGTATTTAAGAATCTTGCTACCTGATCGCAGGGTTGGCCATTTTTCGTTTCTGGGGTCTAGTCAATCCGGCCGTGCATGAGTTGACATAGACAATGAATTGTGTACCTGTTGGCCTAGGAAAGGAAGGTTACGGAGAAGTGAAAAGAAAAAGGTAAGTCAAGATGTATGAAATCATTGATCGATGAAGAGACTAACTTGGAAGAGATCCATAAACAACTGTGGAGAAGGGAAGGAAAACCTAGATACCTAGCCCCTTACAACCACTCCCTTCCGCAGGAGAAAAATAGGATTGACGACGAGCCACATACCAGCCTATTTACCCGCAAAAAATAAAATAAAAAACCCTCCGGCCAACCGAAAAGAGACAAAATCGGCACGGAAAAGGAATACTACCCGTAACTCTAGTAAATGCTTCCACCCGAAAATCCCCAATGCTAAGGCTCTGATAGTTTCCCACGAGCAGCCCGTTCCTTGTGCTTCTGGCTCCCATTTTTATTCACCCTTCCTTTCGGCTGAACGTGGCGTTGTCCTTGCGGTGTGTTCCCCTGTGCGCTCGAATAACGCATAGGAGTGGCAGGGAGAATGAAAGTCGGATCGGAGGATCGACCAATTGTATATGTTAGAGTATACCCTGCATTTTGAAGAGGAGAATTTTCCTCGCGGAGGTGAGCCCGGGCCTGGTCAGGGATCTGGTTGGGTCGGTGGAGATTCCCAGGGCAGCTTTTCCGACGGTTATTGCGGCTTTGGTGACCCATGCGGTTCCCCTCAGGGTCCTGGTTCTGGTGAGTCTGCGGATACCCAAACGGAGCAGGGACATGGGAAAAACTGGCTGGAGCACCTAAACCAGGTGCAGGATGCCGAGAACGCACGCCGCCCGGGCGACCAGCAGAGCGAGCGGTCGAGCTGTTCGAGGATCCTGGGCGAAGCAGGAAGCCCAGGCTATGCGGAGAGCCTGTACCAAAAGAGCCCGCACGCCCAGGACGGCGACCCGGGCAACCCCCACCGCCGGCCGAACCTCCACGGTGCCGGTTGGCATCCCCATGCCGCCCCTCTTGCCGTATCCTCTTAGCCCGACTCTCCCCTTTCTCGACAAGTTCTCTTTCCTGCCGTATAATATCTATAGCGCCAGGGTCCAGATTCCCTATCCACTGCTCACCATACAGCTCAGAAGCCTGCATGATCACGGTGATGCAGAGGTACAAAAGGCTCTTCCCCACAAACCTCCTCTCAAAGTCATCTTTCACCCCCAGCACTGGTCTTCCATTCGAAGGCGTTGGGGAAATGGGGAGGAAGAACTGCTCATATCCCTCCGCAACCGCATCCCAACCCTTGCACCCATGTGTTGTAGAAGACCTGTAACTCTTGGTAAGAATGCCTCTGAGCATATTAGTTCAGCTGGATTGGAAAATACATCATCCGAACATTACCACCAGACAATTCATCCACGATAATCCATGGGCGTCTCTTCCTATTGTTGTTAGAACTATCAATAGAGTTGAGACGTGCCCTATCCGTATCCTTCACCAACGACTTCGGTTTGCCCGTCCAGAGTATCACACCGACCTTATCAGAGGGGTTAAGGTATTTTTTGAGACTCTCTCGAACGACTACCTCCGAAATGGTGAGAGGTCTTTGAACACCGCCCCCCGCCACTGGCCGGTGCTCTTCATCCTCCACCCCCAAGTTTGTCATTTCCGCTTGTAAGGTAGAGTGAGGATATATATCAGTACTCATATAGATAGGAGTATATTCGCACATTTGTAGAATAATGTGTTGACTGGTGGACGGGTGTATAGGCATCAATTGTACTAGGGAGAAGGCGTAAAGGTGATGGGAAGGTGGGATAGGGAAGGGGAAGATGGTTTTAAATGTTTTCATCAAGAACTTTCAATGGTGTGGCTTTCAGTTAGAATAAATACTATCGGAAAAAGAAAAAACAAACAAATAAAATTTGTACCGAAGGGGCAGGGGGATGAATGGACACACAGAAACCCTCTAGGGATAGCCCGACTGTTATACTGGCTCAACAGGCCCAGTTACTAAGAATTCTGGCACTGGAGCATGGCTCACTTAGACCCTAAACTCCCTCTGGCGATTCTCATTTGAAACCTCCCCAACCGGAACTCTGCACAGCTCCATCCGACAACCCGATTCATCGCCCGAACCCTTAGCCCTTCTCCAATATTAGAGAAATCGCCGTTGTCATACCTCAGGCACGCCTACCAATTGCATTTCAATCACAAACCCCCTGCTGCTCACCACACGTAAGAGGTAGACCTGGCCTCCACAAAAGGCCTACTCGCGGAAGCTATTCAAGCGGAATTTCGTGCTCACCTGGAGCGCGCGATAAGCTAGTAAAGGTATAGGCATCTGGTGAGAGTCAGTCGACTCGCACAACACAGGCTTACTACCCACTCTTGCCCATATCGCATATTTAAGCTTGTCCCCCGCCGGATATCAATGCCAACACACACGGTCCGTCCCTAGGGCCCCCGGCCAACACCTGTCATCGCCTGGGGTGAAAATAGTTCCCCCGAACAAGGAGGTTGAACTCGCCTGCCGTCTGCCAGCGTGGGTGGGAAGCCATAGTACAGCGTGCAGGCAAACAGACCTCCACAATCAAGAAGACACCCATCACGCATTTAACCAACCCGGCTGAGCTTCGTCGATGCTACCAAAGAAACCAAACACGCCTGCCAGGCAAAATTCCCTCACAAACAGATATAAAAGGGATTGAGAACCATCTTTTGTTTTTGTTTTTTCTTTGGAGGGTACAGGGGATACTGGGCTCTCTATATGCGATTCGATGTGCACGAAGTTGAAGGTGCTAGTGCGAGCACGTGATAAAGTCCCAGCGACAACGAATCCCCCATAACGAATCTCTGGCTGTAGGGGATGCCAATGAATTTACTATAGATGTCAGCTGTTATACTGAGCGCCCATAGTGAAAATTAGTGAAGGCGACTTTGAAGCCTTGATTCTTGGAGTTCATTTTAACCAGGTGTGGCTCTTGCGCTTGAATTATCGATTTGTCCTGTAACTACGATAAGACGGAGCGCCGGATCTGGGGAGGTTATACATCGGCCAGGGTAACCTGGGGCTTTCGAGTACTTGTCCCAGGCAAGAAGCATTTGGAAACAGGGGTTCGCAAAATCTATGGGAAAAAAATCCGCGCATGTATGAGCGCACAGACAAAGTCACGACTCGTATCTCCGAATACTTGTTGCCTAGGACAAGTACTGTGAGTGGAAAACAGGAGAATTCGATACTGAGAACTATAAGGCCAGAAAAGATTAGGTACTTGTCCCAGGCAAGAAGTATTCGAAAACAGGGGTTCACAAAATGTATGGCAAAAAGTCTGTGCGTGTATGGGCGCACGGGCAAAATCAGCGGTGAATAAGAATTTGATAACCCTCAGCGAGACACTGCATGGCTTGGCCTGCCACTGTAGTCAAAATCAGGGAGCTTTTGCTGCCGAGTCTCGCCATGCCTCGCTGAGGGATCTGGCGGTTTATATATACTCTGCTCGGGTTACACAGGTATATCTGAGTCATACACATAAAATACTAGTGATGTCATTGAGGGGTGGCGAAGATCGGAAGTGTGTATTTCGTTCCCTTCAGCCGTCCCGGTTCACACACTCTAGTGATTATATAGAGAACACCATCTGGAGCCCAATATACAGCCTCCAGTCGAAAGAATCGGGAATTGTGAAATTAGATCGGCCGTGCACATTCCGTGTAAAGTTCGTGTAAAGTGTGTGTGGAAGGGGAGCTTAATTGGTTATAGCAACATCCAAAGAACTCAAATAGTAAGATGGACAGTATTTCTTGCTAACCAAAAAGGGCTAAAAGGGGAGACCTGAGTGAAAAACAATGATGTACAGTACTATTCGTAATGTCCTGACGTTTTTGAACACGACCGGGCTTGTATTAGTGTCCATTAGCGTGAATTAAAGGAGGCAGCCAATCAAAAAATAATGATTTTGTGCTTTAGTCAGCATATTGGGGAACATGAAGTTCACGATCCCTAGAATTGATCAACTGCACCATGAAAAACCCAGCTTAACAAAGCCTGACAACTTTCTACTATGGACCTGAACATGTACACTTTAATAATCTCTTTTACACTAATATATTATATATTTCACTGTTTGTTTGTTTCATTTTTATCATTTTTTTTTTCATTTACCTTTGTTTATTAAGAAAATGCTATTCATGTATGGAAGTTAGTGATAAGACAAACAGGGTACAGGTGGCCAGAAACTTATGACCATTATGTAGGTTTTTGAGGACAGGTTCTTTGTTACCTGAACAACCTGTTGCATCACAAACCTATGTAGCTAGGTATATCTATCCTATACAGCAATGGTGCATGACATTCAAAACCTATCCTTGTAACATAATCTTTTAAATTTCATAGTCTGTTCAAACACTACACTAATTTGGAAAACAAAGCACAGCAATAAAGAGAATTAGGATGGGAACTTGGCCTAGATTTTATTTTCTAAATTATGTTGATAGTTACAGAGGATATAGAATTGGAATAATTATTTACAGGTACAGGTTTTAAGAAACAAGCACCATATTCTTGTACCCGGATTAGCCAAGCATAAGCCTCATATGCACGCTAATGCCAGCCTGGTCGTATTCATAAGCTTTAGGATGTTACAAGTACAAGCGATGAGGCTATCAGCTAGAAGGCTATGCAACAGAGAGCAGAAATCCTGCAAGTAGCTATATCAATTGTCAGTACAGTATATACTAGGCTAACATCACGACAGAAAAGGTTACCAGTGCACAGGAAGGCGGAGATTAATATTCAGCAATGACAGCAGCCGAAGTTTTAGCCACATCTGAGAGGAAATACTGCCAGATGTGTTTACATGATGTTGCTTATGTGTTAGCGATTGAGACTGTTGAGGCAAGACTATTAAATGCAGTTGGAAAGGAAAGTTATCATCAACGATTGGCAAAGTGTAATCCTTTTCTTGATCTAGTGGAGTGCACCAAATGTCTTCTGTGGGGCCTTTTCAGTAAGCTATGCACTTCAGAGTATACAGGATTGGAGGCATCTAAATTGGATAAATAAATGGTTTGTTTGGTTAGGGGATTTATAGGGAATAGTTTATGTAATTCAGGCAGTATATGAGGAATGGCTGGAGGCTGGTTTGCTTCCTAAATTTCAAAAGGAGGTTTCAATAATCATTTAAGAAGGAATATTGGATATTTAAAGAGAGAAGGTTTTGGGTTATAGGAGAGTGCAATGATTGAGGCACTGTTTGAGGGTAAACTTATATTGATAATATACCAGGTTTGATAATTTGGCCCTTGTGGTATTACGAAAGCTGCCATGTAGGTTGCTACCATAGCCTTTCCAATATAGAATATTATCTCATTGGGCTTGCCTTACTCAATCTGACTATAAATACTACAAAATATCCTTTGTTAATTGTCCCCATCATAACTAGATCTTAATCCTATCAAAAATAGAAGGAATTTAATCAAATCCTAAGTCAACCAAATGTTGACAACTGCCTTCTACTTGGATAGTTCAATTATTGTTTTTAATATGATTTACTACCCTATTGAACCCTTCTGTTCCTCGTCTTTTCTGCTAAAGACTGTCCTTGAGAACTTAACTTGTCCTGACTTTTGTGAAATAGACTAGGCTTAGAGGAAGGAGCACAGGAACAAATTTCTTACAAATGTGAATATAAATAGGACTTGCACCATATTTAGTCTAAATTAATGTAGTTAAATAAATAATGTCAATTAGAGAAATTGTAGAACATATACTAAGTTCAAAAGTCTCGACAAATATTTGAAACACGATAGTCAATATAAAATGCCTAGTCTAAGGGGCAAAATCACTTGCATGACTGAGTAGAGGCAGATAGTTAAATATTCTATGCTAGAAGGAACTCAAATGATGAGGTTGAGGGAACTTTGGCATAATGTAAGGTCCTAAGATGTACTTGTTTAAACATCATCCAAACAGCCCGGAAGTGAGCAAACGAAAACCATAATCCTGACACCTAGGCTTCTGAGATTCTGACATCATTAAAGTATTCAGTCTAATCGTGCATCAAGCTACTTACACCAGTACAGTAACAATATCAGCTGGATATAACTCTGCTAGAAGCGTATGGTAAATTAATATTTGAACACTTAGCTGAAGCAGGTAGTTACACTTTTTTTTTCCTTTTGTTATTTTTTATACTGTATTCTTTAATATCCAAGTATAAAAGTGAAACTATTAAATAAAAATTAATAATTTCAAAAATGGTAACTAAAAGTTAAGGTTAGTAGTCAAACAATTTTAAAGGCAATGTGCAAAAAGGTTTTTTATAAATAAAAGCTAGTTCGAAAATCAATTTTCAGCCCTGATGGAAATGCAAGAGAACCATATTCTTTTTCATTATTCAAAGGTTTTTAAAGTAAAATTGGAGGATCATTATATTTACTTATGAATACTATTTCACCACATGCAATTTGCACTCTCATTGAGCTTGTAGTGTAATATACCAGGCCAGAGAAGCCTATATGAGTCTGTATAAGTTAAAACCTAACCATAGGGCTTTTGTTGAAAATTGCGGGAAAATGCATTACAACAATGGTTACCAAAACAAAAAGTTTTGAGATACAACCAGTTTTAGTTTACCTATATCTTCACAGAAATACTACACCCTTAAAAAAAACTTTAAAATATTTCTATAACTATTAAAATTCTATTTAGGCAATCTGCTTTACAGCTATGATTTCAAATTTATCAATAACTTTAAACTACATAGTTTTGCATTATTTCATTTTCTTATACCCTAGTGTACAACGATTTCTTTTAGTCAAATTACCTATTTCTACCCCTTTCAATCTAGAAACCTGCATTCTAACCCGTACTTCCTATTCCTTTACTCTATCTTCCAACTCTTACTACTTTTTATATACTCTCATAGTAGTTATAGTTTCTATCATATTGTTTGGAATAGTGATAGATATGAAGAAATCTCTCATACTAGCCTGTGTTAGGCACATAACTCCCATGAGGGCCCAGAGGAGCAGCTGGAGAGCTCGGGGCTTGAAACTCCACAGACTAATACCCCCCTCCGGCCCCGACGTTGGCCCCGGACGACAGCACTGGCGCCTTGTGCAGTTGCTCACAATCATAGAAAGAAGAAATATTGGAGCCTTTCTCGTAACACCGTATACGTCGTCGCCGTCCGTCCGACCGGATCCTGTCCGCAGGGTATATAGGAGGTCATCTCTGGCTACGCCTGGGAAAAGGAACCAAGCGATTTCGTCAGGAACTCGCGGAGTTACATCCCGTTGAAGTCAAGAGACCAAAACAAAGTCCGGAACCCTAGGAGGGAGTGGTATTCGGGCTATTCCGTAGAGAATAGTACTGAACCCCAAATCAATGCCTATCTTAGGCAAGCAAGCGTATCGGAACATGTCGATAAGGAGAGGCAGCCCAGCACGAATTGGTATTGGACCGATCGTCAAAGACTAGTCATCCTGAAAGCCAGCAGCAAGACCGGGTGAACCGGAACGAAGCCGTATTGGTCGACAACCAAGTTGGCCCCTTGGTGTTCTAAGAAACTATTGGCAAGTTCCAAACTGGACGGCCATAAGTTTGAACAGCAGGACGATGGCTGTTATCTCTTACCGAGAAGGTGTGAACACCCTCGGAGAAAGAAGAGCTCTGATAACGCCATGAGCTGTGCGGGGGAGAAAACCTTCAGGGTCAAAAGGGGTTCGCTGTTGGATTTTGTTGTGAAAATTGGTAGTAGATACTTAGTTGTATGGAGAACGGATGTAGTCCGCGAACACTCAGACGCGGGATATAAATATTGAAGTGCCTCCTGAGCTTTACACACCATCAAGCCACGGAGAAGAGATCTTATCAATATTATACGTTCTACCTTGAAATCTTGAGCCTTCCTAGACAATTTCCGTCTACGACTTGATTTCTTAAGCCTAGCCTGATTCGCTTGACCTTAGAATCGGCTACCCTTAACAGTATATTGATATTTCTCCTTGTTACCAATGCTCAATACATGATTATCGGATACCTCGAAGTCATACCTCTGGAATCACACCAGCTCATAGCTGATTCCACCCTTTCTGACGAGACAATTCTTGAACCTCGTCTACCAAACTTTGTCACTTCTATCGAAACCCTCCTGTACGACTCCATTGCGGAGATCGAATTCCTACCATATCCCTACGAACCCTCCTGGTTCACCGACCCTAAACTCATACCTACCCCGCAAGATTTCTCAGAAATCTATAAAGACCGTTACGGGCCATCCTTCCGGTGGCACCCACTCGTGGACTACGACAGTGAGGAAAGCGGAACCTCCAGTTCTTTTTCCTCGAACATATCCTTTACACTCTCCGTGTGGGGATTCGGAAGACACCGACTCTCCTCCTGAACAATGTCCTCACGGCAACTGACCGTGGATACGGACAAAAATATGTCTGATATTGAAGAAGTATCACTGGTGGGAAGCGACCATGCCCCAGGACGCTCCAGATCGCCTATGGCCCTCCACCATCTCTCACAGCCTAGTGGAATAAGGAAGTCAGCCCCAGGCACCCGCTCAAGTACCCCTAGACCTCCGGATGCCAGAAATCCTGCCTTGGAAAAATTGGCAGAACGTATTGGACAAGCCATGGGATATTTTGACCGAACCCTACGGGAATTGGTTGACAACACCCATCTGGCGTACCATGAACTATCAAGCCAAGCGCAGGCTCAGGCGGACCAACTTCAACACCATGCACACCGAATTTCACGTGGTGAACAAATCATGGGAGAAGAACTGAAACAGGTCCATACGGCTTAGAGATGCTGGCGGCAGAAACCATTACTTTGCAAACAGCAACCACCAAGAAGCTGGAGGTAAAGTTACTGGCCCAAGAACAACGGGCGATACACCATGAAGCAGTAAGTACTCAACTACATGCTAACATTGG